>QOCX01000537.1:114799-132378 GCA_005959815.1 Sarcophaga bullata
CGTCACACATCACACCTCGTACTTAACTGTTTCGTACTCTTTGGTTTTAGTTTAAGCTCTTTTTATTATAATGCCTGACCATTGCAGTGTTTTTACTTGGACAGTCAGGTTGAGATTAAGTTCCTAATAAACGTATTCTCAATGTCCGCCCTTGGCTCTGAATACCAAGGAATTTTCATAGAAATTTTGGATTACTCAAAGGTAATGGTATGCGTTTCTGAACATAGGGATATTGTTGAAGATTGCATTGCTAAGGGGTTGGCCAGAGCCGCTACGGAGCTTACAATGTCCGATATTCACAGGGTATAGATATACCGATTGTACATAATTGGTCATAACAACCCTTCAGTCAGGATTATGGACCTAGTTTCTCATGCCACTAATGCTGTGTGTGTTCATTTTACACATGAGTGGCGGGACCTACAGTTTAAAGTGGACTACGAACGACAGATTTTAAGAAACTTTTGAGACCCACTTCTGTCCTTAAATCGCATGGCCATTCATCGTACGGGTAATACACTTTTTGGTAGGTATTCCGGTAAAAGGCTTTTGCAGAAACAGTCGATCTGAGGAGGAAGAAGAAACTATCTTTCATAGTTGTCACTGCCATAAGCACACGGCAGTTTTTGACCTCTTACTTTCTAATATACTTGACAGAACTCACTAATATACAATTTGCTGCTGTAGCAACATTTACTTTGGACTGGTTTGGGTTCGTTTCCTCTAGGAAATGTTTAATCCGTGGGTAGAATTGATTATGGTATCCCAATGAGCTTAAATATTCCACTAAGTAAGACCTCTTGTTTTACCTAAACTATGCCAACTCCAGCTACCTAACCTAACTTCAATTTTTGACAGTCTCTTTTACGTTTTCGAAGAGGTACTATTTCCATTTTTATAGCGCATCTAAAGAAACCTGAGTCACACAAATGCACTCATAGTATAAAATCTTATGTTTCTAATAACACTTATGTCCAGTTTAAATGGTGAGTGTTTAAATGGTGATTTTTTTCTATTTGCACGATTAGTAAAAGACCAAAACAATATGAAATCAAATGATCTCTGACCTAATGAAGTAAGGGTTTTCGAAAAATCACAAAGAAAAAAACAAAGTGCACCATACGACTGTCTAAGAGAGTTACCTAAATAAAAGGAAAATTGCTAGTTTGATGTGAAAACCTCTGCAATACCTTTACATGTAAACAATAAACCATCCTTCGCTACAAATAAACCGTTGACGCTGCGATATTTTGGTTTGCTTCATAGAATTTGAATGGACTTATGAATTTAGGACAGATAAACAAAGCTTAGTACTCTAATTTAAGTTTGACAGAAATTTTCATTCGCATTTTCTCTCAACGGCATACACTCTCATTATATATTGAGATTATAAAGTACTATACGCTCTCATATATACATAATTGGTCATTGCAGCTTTTCAGTCTGGATTATGCACCTAGTTTCTCACACCACTTATGTTGAGTGTGTTAATTTTAAAAATTAGTGGCGGGACCTACAGTTTAAAGTAGATTCCGAACGACAGGTTTTTGAGAAACTTTTCATGGCAATTTTATTTACTCTCAGAGTTTTTGCCAGAAAACTGCTAAGAGGAAATCACCGAAGAAATATTTTTTTTTAATATTTTGTTTTAATATCTAATGTGGTATTTGAAATGCCTTAGCCTTATGACTAATAGGCCAATGGACTACCTACTAGACTATGGCGACGCTCTGTGCTACGCGAAAACGTTTTATTTCGCACGTTAACACTTATTATGTAAACTAGATGTAAGCATGATCGATTGACATCTATGGAACAAGCAATATAGATTGTAATAGGATTTGCTTCTACAAAATCCAATATTTGAATCGATCACAGATGTGCTTGTCAAAAACCAAGTTTATCATGCTAACTTCCTGCCTTAAGGATAAAATAGAAGTTTACACACACAATACACAATTGGCCATTACAACCCTTCAGAGTTTTTTTCTAGAAATCTGCTGAGAGGAAGCCGTCGAAAAAATATTTTTTTATATTTCGTTTTTGATGCCTGACCGGGGATTCGAACACTGGTCTTTCGTCTAATAAGATAACACACTACCTACCAGACCTCCGCGATTTCTAAATAGAAGTTTCGATTTTTTAATTTGAAAATAAATCCTTAAAAAATTTATAACCACAGTACTTCTCCTTATATTGCTTAAGAGAATAGTTGGCGAATTGTTTTAATTTCTATGTTATTTGGTTTATAAATTAATTAAAAATAATATTCGATCTGTTTCGTAGGACAACAGAGTGAAGTATCTCCAAAATTGGATTTTGATGAAGATGAAGATAAAAACAACACTGTTCCTGTTGTGCCGGGAGTCAAACAAGGCCGAAATGATGGACGTGATAGTGAAAAGGATAAGGAAACGACTGAATCAAAAGGTAATAAATCAGGACCTAAAATACATGGAGTACGTGTAACTGTGGACACGGGAGATACACACAAATCTAAAGGTAAAACCATAAAATGATTTCGAAATCGTAAAAAAATTTAATTCGCATTCGATGGTTTACAGAATCTAAAGAGAGTGTAGAAATTACGGATTTAGGAAAGAATAAGAAAAGAGTTGGCATACATACAGACATTACTTTCGAAATAACAGCGGAGGGTGGAGATGATCATACCAATAAAACAAGCCGTGAGCAAGATGTCGACAAAGGTGATTTAAAAGTCCTTTGTTTAATTCATTTCTAATTCTGATTTTCTTTATAATAGAAGATGCAAGCGTGCCAATTTATAAAGGCAGAGATGGGGCGACACATAAAAATCGCAAACCTTATGATCCGAAATCACATTGGAATCCAAATTTCTCTTCTGAACGTCGTTATGATCACTCGGGAAGAGCCAATTATCCCTCCGGCTTTTATCCTGAGTATTATCCCAATAATGTTCCCGTATATATCGGCTCGGCCGATGCTCGTGGTGCTGGTAGTCCCATATATCGCCAAAGTGATGGTTGGACTAGTTATATACCACGTTCCAGTTATTGGACCACAGAACGTTCTTCATATGTCGATGCATACAATAAACCAAACGATGTCACAGCCTACCGGCCTACTGGCTGGAAACCCTGTTATTGTCTAACCAACGGCAATGACTATCGAAAACGTCGTGACAACACTCCACATTATCATCATCAATTAGAGAATGGAATGAACATTATCAAACCCACCAGTTCATTAATTGAAATCATTGATGGGAAATTGGAAAAACCATTCTCAAGAAAATAAATTTTACAATTTTCCATATTGTCTATACCATATATGTATGTACCACATATGTATGTATGTATGCATGTATGTCTTGTGATTAATAGATTAGTTTTGTTGTGTTAGCCAGTATTTGAAATAGTTTTTGTTTCGTTTCTTTTTACGTTTTAAATTTAATTAAGAATTCTTATCAATTTTATAATTTTGCTTTCACAATGTACGATGTAATCAATCGTATTATGAAATTCATATCAATTCATACGTTATTTCATTAAAAAAACAAAAAATGAATGAAAAACGAAAACAATTTTTCCACAAAAAAAAAAAAAACACAATTTTGTTTTGTTTTATTTTGTTTTGATTATGTCGTGATCTTTTTTTTTTTTTTGTTTTGTTTATTTTTAAATAAATTTTAATAAACTATTTAATCTTATAAATAAAATGAATCTCACAAAACAGTAGAACATAGTTAGAATGAACGCTATTTACGATTATGTGTGGAGACTGTAGCTGCTTACTTTGCCATTGTCATCGAGGGTGGTGGTGGCGGCTTTGTAGCCAGCGCGACGACCATTGATGTCATAGTTTTCACTTTCACCGGTGGACAATTCTTTGTAGTTTTTAACTTGACCATCGGGTCCGAACTGTAATAAAAGATCACAATAACATTGTAAGCATTTTTAAAACGAATAAAAAAGAATTAAAATTTCCTAAACATGTGGCAACATTTCGAAATTCGAAATTACTGTACATTTAACAGTTGCATTAATTTAAAAATTACTTTGCTTGACAGAAGAAAAATTGTACAATTTTTATTTACCTCAGATTGGCTGGACCATTTTGAAGCCTTTTCCCATGATTTAGTTTTGTAACCAGCATTGCCGAGACCAGAAAGACCACTGAAACCACCCAAGCCGCTTTCCAAATTGGCGCTACCATATTGACTGCCGCCGGCACGAGTACCACCAATAGACATGCCTTGAGCTTGCAATTTGGCTAAGCGCTCAGCTTCACTCATGTAACCGTGTAAGCCAGCAGATGAACCAGATGTACCGAAAGATGAACCAGCACCAAATGAAGATTCAGCACCGAATTTTGAACCAAAACTGGATTCAGCACCGAAGCTAGAACCGAATTTAGATTGGGCACCGAATTTCGAACCGAAGGAGGCGCCATCAGTGTAGGCACTGCTAAGACCAGTACCAAAGCCAGTTTGATGGCCAGCACCGAAAGCAGAAGAAGCACCGAAATTAGAAGCAGTTTGATGAGAAGCACCAAAATTGGTTGAGGCTTGATGAGAAGCACCGAAACCAGTCTTGTGCAATGAGTTGGCACCACTAGTTGCTAAAACGGGGGCAGCTAAAAAGCAAAAGAAATTTTCTATTCTATTCTTTTCGATTGTATTTGTTTTTTCTGTTTACTTACTGTAAGTGGGAGCAGTGTAGGCACCACCATAATAACCAGTCTTATAATTTGAGTTAGTATCAGCGGTAAGACCACCAGTAACCAAAGCACCTAATTGGGAACCGGATGTAGTACCAAGAGAACTTTGATGAACATAAGATGAGCTGGTAGCAGGAGCAGTATGGACAATGACTTGAGGTTGAGTGGCAGTGGTAGTTACCTTACGGTATTTCATATAAGATTCTTGGCCACCAGAGGGAGCAGTGTATTGAATAATTGGAACAGCCTGGTTTTGTACCCGACGTTCTTCGTGGTGTACGTATTTTTCGGAACCACCAGAGGGAGCAGTGTACTGGATGATAGGAACAGCTTGGTTTTGTACACGACGTTCTTCATGGCGAATGTAATTTTCGGAACCACCTGATGGAGCGGTATATTGAATAACGGGAACTGATTGGCTATCAACGCGACGTTCTTCATGATGAACATATTTTTCCGAACCACCAGAAGATGGAGCAAATTGAATGATGGGTGCCGATGTTTGGGTTTGTACACGACGTTCTTCGTGATGGACATAGTTTTCAGAGCCACCAGAGGGAACAGTGTATACGACAGGAGTGGCAGCATTAGCAACACGACGTTCTTCATGACGGTAGTATTTTTCGGAGCCACCAGATGGTGCGGTATAAACAATAGGATTGGCAACTTGGTTACGATGTTCTTCATGGCGAACAAAGCTTTCATGTCCACCGCCTACACCACCACCATGTACAACAAACTCGGGTACAACTTGTTGAACATTTTCAGCAGCAGAAGTTTCCAAATAGTTTGAAGAGCCGGAAGAACCACCAGCTACAGGAATAACAACTGATGAACCACCATGAAGACCAGCACCATGACTAGCGCCACTGGCAAAATTGGCATTGCTATCAAACGAAGAGGAGGCAGCAAAGTTAGCAGAGTGACTAGCACCAAAATTGGAGTTTGAAGAGGCACCGTAACTGCTGCCTGAATTATATCCAGCACCAGATGACAATCCCGATGATGACAAACCCGATGACGACAAACCCGATGACGATAAACCAGATGATGATAAACCTACTGTACCAACACCTACACCACCATAACTGCCAACTTCTTCGAATTCAGCATGTTGACCATCCAAAACATCAGCAATCTTCCTTTTAGCCTCTTCGAGAGTCTGATGATGTTGACTGTAGTGTCTAGAAACAGAATTATTAACAAATTTAGTTCTGCCGTAATTTTAAGCATTATACACGAGAAAACATCTTCAAACGTTTGCATGTACAAATCTTCTCAAATCCAAAAAAAAAAAAAAATATTTCGCAAGCACTAATCACAAGTGAACTCAATTAGATAAGATGGGAACTCTTAACATTCAATAGAGACTTGACAACAAAAGTTAATGAAAATATTTTATCAGCTAAGCTCTTGTACTAAAAATAAATTAAAAAAAAATTTTCTTTTTAAATCTTTGCTTCGAATAATGAATTCATTGGTGAAGCAGATTAATTTAAAAATTTTTAATATTTTTATAGAAACGTTTGTAAATGTTTCAGTTGACAGACAGTTAGTTAGTTAGTAAATAATTTTGAATAAATGTTAGATGATGATGTTGTACCAATCCAATTAGGAATTCAAGAATTTTGAATTTTTATTCCTTTATTGTACGGGTACTTACAATTTATGGAAATCAACTCCTCTAAACAAATCGTTTAAAATTAATAAAAAACAAAAAGAAAAACACAGGAACAAATAAGATAGCAAAAACAACAAATAAGAAAAAACGGAAAAGATTAATAAATGTTTTGGAATATTAAAATATGATACGTATATAGTATGTATAGTATGTGGTACTCATTCGATTCATTAATCATAATTACCTTTCGTGTAATTCTTCTGCAAAAGAAAGAAAGAAAGAAAGAGAAAAAAAAGAAATTTTCATTAATTTGTTGCAAAGATCTTAAGAAATAATTAAAAAATTCTCTGTATATGGTATACAGGATGTTCGTTTTGATTAAAAATCTGAACAGGCAGACGTGATAATTAATTTTGAAGGCCTTGTCTTTAATATTTTCTTAAGAAGGTCAAAAGTTTATCTCGTCATTGATCCATTATATTAAAATTAAATTTCAGTGAATCTTAAATTATTAATGCAAGTGATAATGATGACAAATAAATAAAAAAAAGAAAGAAAGAAATTTTATTTAGGAAAACAATTTAAAGAAAAAAATTTGAATTTTTCAAATTTTAAAAATTTTTAAAATTTCGAGAACAAATCAATTCAGCATTCGATTAAATTTAACTTTGTTGCACTGTATCTAGACGAAGTAGACAAATATAGATTTACTACTAATCTATTAAACAGAGTTCAATAACACTTTTATTGAATCGTAAACTGACTTCTATCTATTCCAGCAACTGATGTTTTATAATGTTCAAAGGAAAATTCGAATAAAATTTCTGTATACAGTAGAATTCAATTATATTGGCGTTGGTATTCAATTGAAAACTTTCATCTTGAAGTCAATCCTCATTTGAAACTTTATTTCCTTGATAACAATTGAAAATGCAGTAAGCAACTCTTCGGAGAAACTGTTCAACATAGACAGTTTTACGTTAAACAGTAGGTTCCGCCGTTCATGGATAAAATCAATACACACAACATGGGTGGTGTAGGAACCTAGGTTGTAATATTGACTAAAGAGCCATTACAAGGCAATTAAGTTAGATGTAAAAAATGTCGAATTTCCTCCTACTAAACCAATACAATCTGTGACATCGGTCAAATTCAGCATGATTTATGCGCCAAAGTCGCATTCCACATATATCACGAATTCCGACGTGACTTAACTACTCCAATTGTTGGTTCTTTCGATGCTTAGACTCTACCAAATCAAACATTCCCTAGGGGAAAACAACACAAGTTCATAATAAATCTTTCTATCGCAGGAATGGGGGGATGACAAGCCTCTGTCTCTTCACGAGAAGAGTGGGGCACTAATACATGAGATGAAGGACACTCTTTTCTTTCTCTTTTGATTTACAGCTCCAGTAGAAATCATTTACTGAAATATTTGGAATTTTGGTAAAGCAAGCCTACCAAAATGGACAATAGCCTGTGAGAATCGCTGTTCTGCGATAAATCTTCATAAGAACTGAAGTGAGTGTTCTTCGCACCGTCATAGTAATTCAACTAGGGCTAGAATGAAAAAGTACTCTGTGAATATCAACCTTCAGCAAGAACTTAAAGGTCAAACCGAATAAAGAATTATTTGCCGGGGCAAACAATATTGAAAGCTCTTATTCTCAAGTAGTCGCAGTCTAGTAGGTAGTTTGTTGGCTTATTAGACGAAAGTCCGCAACACAGAACAAATTATGAAAAAAATTTTTTAGGTGACCTCCTCCCAGCAGTCGCTTGCAAAAATTCTGAGAGTAAATAGAAAACTCTGTTATTCGGGGTCGACTTAAGCTGCAGGTTCCGCCACTCATGAATAAAATTTACACACACACAACATAAGTGGTGTGAGAAGCTTTTTTAAAGGCATAAATTCTTAAAAGTTCCAGAGCTATTCTTTAATAAATCGTCGATATCAAACTAGAATGTTATTCAATATCGTGAATTGAAATTTATTTTACTGAGAGAAAGTTCATACATTAAAAAAATTCAAATTTATTTGCAAATAAATTAAAAACAATTGAAAATTATAATTCTTCAGAAAAGCAATTTTAATTTTTTGCACGCAATCGAAAATGCATTTAAGAATTTATTCGTATAATTTTGCCAATTTTTTTTTTTTTTTTTGAGAAATAATTCATTATGAGATAATTTCATGAAAAATTGCTGAAATATGAATATGAGTATGTCGTAATTAATAAAAATTTTTCACAATGAATTATTTTTATTTGTATTTGTGAGTAACATAAAAAACAATATTAATCATCGATAATTTCACTTATAAATGCACTTTTGCAATTTGCCAAAAAAAAAAAAAAAAAAAAGAGAAAAATTTCGAAATTCACTTTAATTTTAAACATTACCTGCCACAACAGCACTTAGGCACAAGGCCACATACTAAAAAGTACTTTATTTTCACTTAAATTCTATTTAATTCTCTATGCACTTAAAAATGTTGAAATTAATTTTTTTTTAATTTTTCTATTCTTAAGTTTCCTTTCGTTGGTGTTGCTTCCACCACAAACTATTGGTTAATGATTTGGGTTTCGAATTCAAGCGTTTATTTGAAGACTGTGTCATCATCATGAATTCATTTGCCGCCGATAAGATTTCGAAAGACTTGAACCCAATGGCGATTATGTTGACCTAGAGTGTATATTCAGTCGAATTGATAATTGAAACTTTTATAAAGAAAAAATTAAAAAAAATAAAAAAATTAAACAAAATTTTAAATTTATTTATTCCTAGGAATTTCATTGATACTGATTTGTTGATTGTTGTTTTTTAATTTATTTTTTTTTTCTTTATTTTTTTTTTTTTCTGTTTTAAAGTGCAAGGAAATAAGCTATTTTTACTAAAAAAAATGCACGCATGAAAAAATAAAAAATAAAAAAAATTAACAGCAGCATTTAATTTCCTTTTTTTAACGCTCTATTAATTACGCTCTAAAGAAGGTTATTACGAAAGAAACAGAGAGACAAAGTAGGTTATTTATTCACTCCTTCATTATATTTCTCCAATTTCAATACCACAATAGAAATATCCGGAATACATAGCAAATCGGAACTCTAAAGTGGTTTTAGTATTTAAATTCTAAGGAAATAAAGAAAGAGATACGATATATGGATTTAGAGATATATTTTAGATAAAAGAAGATCTATAATAACAATTACAAAAGCAGAGTTAAACAAATCCATAAGTTTCGATCTGATTATTTAAATCATATCCAAAAAAAAACACGAATTTTTCAAATTTTCTGCCAATTCGCAATATGGAATGAAAAATTACAGGATGTTCATAAAGACATCTTAATGTGTTTTGTAGATTTGATTTGATTTGTTCAATACAGCATGGCAAGCTTTTTCAAACACTCATTCAATCAAATGCAGGCGTGCGACAAGAATTATTTCATCTTTAGAGTTTATGGTTCGATTGATGCGAGATAAATTTAACATAATATTTATTTCAGGACCTAAGTAATAAATTGGGTGACATCTCCCTTGGACAGAACCAGTAAACTATATGATTTTGGAAATCGCTTTTTGATAAGTCTATTTTGTGGTATACAGATTGGGTCCAAAAAGAGTCTTAGATCTTGTTCTCAGAATGAAATATTCGGACAACAAAATCTATGCCATCGAAACATGTGTTAAATTCATTTTGAAGAGAAGAAGAAGCAGAGAAGACATATAAAAACCATTAAAACTGCAGCTGGTGTACCGGTATGAAGTGAGCTTTAAGATGCAAATGTCTCCATACGTTACATTTATTGTGAAAGAGCCTTAATTTTTCCTTCTTTCTTATACAACAAATCCATGGCCAAACAACATCAAATGTTTTCATCGTATTAAAGATGGCTAATATTGTACCAGAAACTGATGATTTGTGAAAAGCATTCACTTTTTATTTTCATTTGAAGAAATATCCTGAAGAGTCACATCAAATGCTTGTAGGGTCAAACGGTAAAGAATGCAAAAGATGGTTTCGATGTGAGAAATAAAGTTTAAAGGCTCCGAATTGCAAACAATATCATGGCACTTTGAGCCGGAAATTAAATGGCAAACAATCCATTTTCCAAACTTTGGAAAATGGATGCCACATAAATTGAATGACAGACAAATAGAAAACCGAATAATAACCTGCAAATTTATTCTTCAAAGATGCGATAGAAAATAAGTGCTGCATCAAATTATTACGGGTGATGTAAAGTGAATTTAGTTTTAGAATCCTATACCGAAAAAAATCATGGATTGATCCGGGACTATCAAATTGATTCGGCAAGAAAACAATGCTTTTCATCTAGTAGGACCAGAAAAATGAAGCGTGCCACAAGTTCCTAAAAACTGCATTGGTCGGAAAACGTTAAGAATTGGCCACAAGACGCGGCAAGATAAGTTCGCAAGATGACAATGCATCTGCACACAAAGCAAAACCGGTTTAGAATATAATCAAAGCAATAGACTGGAAGCAGCTGCCTCACTCGCCTCGGCTTCTTTCAACTATTATTTGTTTTCATTGATGGAACAAGCATTGGCTGAGCAGTACTTTGAATCCTACAAAGAAATCGAATATTGAATGCCTACTAATTGGTACCAGCAAATCTATAAATTGTCTGAAAGATGAATATTTCTTTCTTTTCTCATTAAAACACGCTCACTTCATACCGGTATACCTGGTAAAAGATTAATTTCCAAATTTTTATTTCTTTTTTTTAATAACATTTTATTGTTCATTTCCTGTTAACATCGATTGAAATTTTCGAAATTCTAAGGTAACTAAACTACAGCTAATAAATAGAAATAAAATACATACAAAATACATATGTATACACATACATACATATGTTTATATTCTTATATATCATTATTAATACACATACATATATACATAAGGTATTATCATAAAATTTCGCAAATTTATAATAAATTAATGAGAATATTAAAATTGAATTTGATACGAGTATTTAAATAATTTATTAAACATTTACTGTTGTTATCTTGTATGTATTTCGTAGGTACGTGGGTACGAATTTAAATAAGAGCCATAAATAAAATAAAATAAAATAAAATAAAATAGAAATTATTGTCAAGTAAATAAATACCATGCAATATAATTAAATTATAGAATATATTCGAGTATAAAATAGAAAATTTTTATAAAAGTTATCAAAACCATTTCGTAACAAATGGAAAATGGAAAATTGAAAATGAAATTATGATTCGACCTTGTAGGTGGTAATTTTGCCATTATCATTGATTGTTGTTTGGGAACCGCGATGACTGGTCTTTTTGCCATCAATATCCGAGCTACTGCTGAACGAGCTAACAGAGACACCTTTGAAACCGCCAGGACTTACAGATGAAAAGCGATTGCTAATGTTGGGAATAGCCTGAAAAAAAATTATCGTTATTGCTAGGAAAACTGAATAATTTAGAATGCAGATCTTACAGGATTTTCGGGATCAATGAAAGCCGTTTGATGAGCACCATTCGGTCCAATTGAAGCAGCAGCAGCAGAATAATTAGGAGCATAACGATTGCCCTTCTTACCCTTGTAGGTATATTCGTTTTGACGTCTAATATTATCGAAAAAGGCCGCTTGTTGACGATGGAAGGCACTACATAAAGAAAATTAACGTTAATAACTTTGATTGGCTGTTTTTTTTTTCATAGTTTAAATGTAAATTTCCAAACTTAAAAATAATTATGAAAAGAAAAGGTTTTTGTGTGGTTTTTGTTTAAATAGAGTGGATAGAGTGAAAAGATATTTACTCATAATCGAAATCTTGCACATCATTTGGCATATTAGAAGCGTGAGCTGTCACCATTGAATCACCCGTTTGTAATATCGAAGCAATAGCACTAAGAAGAGATATGTTTAGTGGTTAGTTTGTTAATTGCATAAAATTATAAAGAATTTCGTTTAACCTTTAAACCAAACCGCAAAGCATTATAAAAAATAAATTAAAAATTAAAAAACAAAAAAAAGGAAACTCTTCTCACTTTTGTTGAGCAGATTGTTGAGCTAGAATTTGTGCCGTCAATTGTTGATGGATGGTGAAGGGATCCAAGAATCCGAAACCGAAATCAGGAGCATAACCAAAGTCATCATAGTCATTGGTATTGGTATTAGTATTGCCAGTATAACCGCCAGTGGCGCCATTGGAGTTGGCATAACTTCCCGAATACGAACCAACTCCACGCTTTTTCATATTCCTCTTAGATGTTGAAGCTACAGAGAAAAAAGATATACACACACATATGTAAGTTTATTGATATTATTGGATTACGACCCCCCCCCCTTTTATATATATTTTTTTTTCTGATAAATATTGCAATTCTATGCGATCGCAATGCGGATAAACTCGACCACTGACGCACTAAAAATTGTTGGTTTTATTGATTTGCCTTTTTCTTTCCTATTTCATAATTTTTCATTACAACCCTTTACTTAAAAATTAAAACCTAGTTTCTCCCACCAAACTTGTTCTGTTTGTTAAATTTATGCGGGACCTACTGTGTAACGTCGACTTCGAGCAATAGATCTGAGATTTTATTTATTGTTAGGGCCGTTGTTACAACTTGCCGTTAAAGTTTAGTTTAGTACAGGGTAACTTTAGCTAAAGTGAACTTTAAAGTCGCCTATAACTTATTTTTTTACAGTCTACCGTAAAATAAATTTATTTTTTCAAGAATATGACAGTGCCGGAGCAATCTGGATAACATTTAACAAATTAAACAAACTTTTTTAAAACGCACTTTCGTTTTTGTTGTGTTTGCTCATTTTGTTCATATTAAAGTTTTTATATTGAAAATAATTTATAATATGGGAAGTTCAAAAGCAAACTTAACTTTGAAAGTTACAAGTAGGATGATCTTTCCTTTAGCTGAACTCTGTTTTCTACCTTATTGTCCACTTATAATAATAAAAAAAAACTATTTATCTACCCGTTAAAATCCTCTCTTTAGTTAACGGCAAGTAGTAATAATGACCCTTAGAGTTTTCGCCAGAAGAGTGCTTAGAGAAAATGTCGAAAGAAATATTTGTTCATACTTATTTCATGATGTTTAATCTAGAATTAAAACCGCGGACTATCGTCTAACAAGCCGATACCATACTAGACTATGACGCCTTTCTTGTCGAAAGTATACCTGTATGTATATGGACACTACTTTATCGTTCTCCTTTTGACATGACAAGAAATCTTGCCCATTGAACTCATAAGATTAAGAACTTAAGTGATGTTAATGTTAGGGAAGGTATAATAGCGATCCCACTTAAGGGAAGAGGTCTTAATGTTTCTATTTCATGAAATAATGTCTTTGAATCTTAAAACTTAGCCAGAAATAACTCATAGCATCTGCTTTCCTCACTATTTATACTTCCGAAATTCGTCACTTGGATCTCATGTTATTAGTTCATCTTGCAGCCATAAAGCCTCAGTTATTTTTAATGATAGATTCTTAACATTTTTTGAAATATTCCTAGCATGTGAAACTTTTACAACCATCTGTTTGCAATCTGATGCTCTCTCCTTCTGCTACCTTGTATATTTTACTCAATTTCCTTTCGAGTAACATCTCCGCGTCAAGACAATTGTTCGGTGCTAACATATTTTTAAGAGTTATTAGATGCATTTTGAAATATGTTCATAGTTGTTCGTGTGAGTGGAGAATGATGGTGAGTTTCATGCCGTTTTGAGTTGGTCGAGAACTTGACGAGTTGGATATGCTGTATAGAAAAAAATGTGAGGCATATTTCACATATTTTTACCTTTTGCCTCATAGACGTCCTTACAACCATAAAATCCTGACGGTATGTTTATGGATATCAGCGATATACTGACAAAAGGGAGTAAAAATTATTGGAAACATTATGATCTACAGCGCTTAGATTTTTGACTAATATGGCATGGCATGACACGTCAAACTGTAATCGAATATTTTTGCAGTTCTTTCGGTGCTCTCTTGCCGCATTTATTCAGTTATGTATATCAGTTTGTATAAGTTATTATAGGTAGGCTATAATAACACATGATACCACGAGATTTCTATCACAAACTCAATTTTTTATCTTTCTCAGCGACCTATTCATCCTGTTTTCCCTATTAAAAATCGCAACAAATGTTCTAGTTGAAGTACCCACGTAATATGGCTAAACGGAATATGAGCCATAGAGATAATGATCGCCTATGACAACACAATCTACTCTAACGGGGTTCAATCTATTTATTAAATATTCAATATTTTTTTTTGCTAATAACACTTTTTGGAATCGAAAAAGAACTGTGAATACCCCACGGCATGTAATTTTAGTCGTAATTGTCTATTAAGTAGTGTGTGGACTGTACGTAAGGCTAAAACCCCACGTCAGAAATTTGCAACAAAACGAAATATGAAAAATATTTCTTCAGTGACTTCCTCTCAGCAGATTTCTGGCAAAAATTCTGAGAGTAAATAAAATTGCCATGAAAAGTTTCTCAACTTCAACGGAGTCGACTTTAAACTGTAGGTCCCACCATAAGAAGTTAAGTTGTAATTCTGACTGAAGAATTGTAACTACAAATTATATGTATATGTATGTGTATATGTAAATAATTACATAAAACACCAACTTACCTGCTTCGGAATACAGAGCTCCTACTAAAACACATGTTGATATAAAAATAATTTTCCACATTGTAAATGAACTGAAAATAAATTTTAAATAAAACATGAAAATATTAATAAATTCGTTAAAATGGAATTAAATAATTAACAATAAAGAAGAAGAAAAAAATATCAGGTTTATTAACGATCATCAGAAAAATTCAAACAAACGATGATTATTAATACACTATTGAGCACGATAATGTTAAAACAAATTCTTAAATTTGCTTCTTAATAATTCCGTACTTAAACATGATAAATTAACAAAAAAAAATAAATAAAAATAATAAATTTAAGTTTTAAAAATCTGTAGTTGCTTAAACTTCTACTGACTTGAGTTTTAACTTAACAGTTGCTTGTTAACTCTACGACAAAATAATTTCACTAAACTTGTGGTATTATTGCCATAACAATGACGAAACGTGATAAATTTCTATTTAATTATTATCGTGAGAACTTAATTAATTAATTAATAGGGAAAATTTAAAACAAAAACAAAAACTTTATAACGTAATTGTTTAATTTGTTTACAACGATTCAAATAAAACGATATTTATAAGTGTTGCCCATCTGAATATCAGAAATAAAGCAATTCGAATTCGATACATAAAGATCTGTCTTGTATTATTTATATTGTACATATGTAAAGTTATATACAATTTGTAAATTATTTAATTTACATTGTATTTGATATTCATAACAACCACAAGTAAATAAAATAAATTGTTTAAGATTTTCATTAAAAATATCTTTGACATGGGCAGAGCATACACAGGCTGTGTTATGAACCTAAACGAAATACACACGATATTTTACATACGAACCTTTCAAGTATGAATTAGTTTTTCAATTATAATATTTGTCTTTTGGGTAAAATCGAAAGCAAATTATAAATATAAACTGCAATTAACTCTTATGGGGGCAAATTAAAAAGAAAGGTTGACAGATGTATATGAGAACTGTTCAACCTTGTAACGAAACCTTAGCGGAAACCTACTAAACAAAGCTACTAATAAGCGGCTACTAACTGTTTTTTATATAAGATACAAAATAAAAGAAAGTAAGAAAAAAATGAAATCAATTAGACTAGTAGGTAGTGTGTTGCTATTAGACAAGAGCCCCTGGTTCAAAACCCAGACCAGGCATCTCGAACAAAAACAAATGTGAAAAAAATTTCTTGTGAGCGATTTTTACGAAAAAAAACTGTTGTCGAAGACACGTTAAACTGTAGTCCCGCCACTCATAGATATAACACAATATGGGTAGGAGTGAGAAACTAGGTTGTAATCCTGAGTTAATTAAGTAAGTAACTAAGCTAAGAAAATAGTAAAGTGGCGTGAAGAAATGGTTAAACGTTTGCGCAAATTCAAACAATCCAGAAAGGATAACGTCAACAATGAATTTATAGTTAACCTAGCGTCACCTCTAAAGTATGGTCAATGACCATTCACAATTACACTAAACAAATTTCAAACGAAAATAGGCAACGACATTCTAGTTTACTGATAATGTTAACATTAAAGATCAAAACTGTAAAATCTAGGTAGCCATTGAAAAAATTGGTAAAGACTGATACGTAGCAGCAGATACATTCCTAGAGAATTAGGCATCTGTTATCAAACAGTTATCGAACATTTACACAAAGAAGCTAGACATTTAAGTACAACAATAATTAATCGGCCGAATTTCCATTTACTATAAACAATAGATGATTACAGACGACAATAAAATGCAAAAACAAACATAAATTAAAGCAGCGTAAAGCTTCGCAGACGAAAGCTTATCTAGGATTAACACTGTAAAACATAATGCTGTTAACACATTCAATAATTAAAGAGATTGAATCCAGAAATTTAGACGGCCAGAATTACTAAAGAGAAAAATAATTGTGATACGTTATGGTGAGACCAGACTATACAGTTATTTGTTGACGTCATATTTTTCAATTTTGGAACAACTTGTAACCGAATTTTTTTAACATTCCCAATGTATTGGAGTTGTCACTGATATTTTGTATTTTAAAGCAAAGCCACCATGATGAAAAATGTTTTCGATAAAAGTCCCGCAAGCGATTGATTCTAAAACTTGTCTAATTAACTAGTCGCACTAGTCTCCATAGGAGTTATTGCCGCTACAAGTACAAGACAAGTTCATCTTGAATTCGAGTTTGTTTATGTTGGTTTGTTTGTTTGTTTGTTTAGCTTATTAGCATTTGGATGCTATAAATTAGTCGTCATAATATTTCAATTCGCATTTACTTCCAATACAGAGACAATAATTTGTAATTAAAAATATTAATGAAAACGTAGAGTGTATTAAAACCGCTATCAAGTGAAAGGAACTTTTAAATAAAATTTAAATTTATTTTTCAATCTCAAATCTGCATATCGTAAATATTTATTTTTTAAAATTGAAATTTCTTTTCTCTAGCGCTGTTTTATAAATTGTTATTGTAATTTTACTTGTCACTATCGCTGATATTTTGAGATGCTTTCCTTTATCAAAGTTTTTATAGGATTTTGTTTTAAAATGAGTGTTTTTTTTTTAATTAAAAAACCTATTTATTGTAT
>QOCX01000538.1:0-50127 GCA_005959815.1 Sarcophaga bullata
AGAAGCACTGCCGCAAAATAGAATTCCTACCACAAATATTATGAGTGACTAACTGTGTGGTTAAATCCAGATTTTGAAACTTGAGTGAGCGGATACATGAGTGTGGTCTTGTTAAGATTGAGTATATAAAATAAAAATCAAATTTGTTGTTGTTGCTGTTGTTGTTTGTCAAAACAGGATTTTCCTGAATATTTTCATGTTTTTAGTTTTATTGTGTGTCATTATTTCTCAAAATTACACACACAATCTGTTGATGATGAGTAGTAGGAGTAGCAACAATTGAGAAGGAGTTATTTATTGGTAGCACATGATGATGGTCGAAGTTTATTTTTGTTAGTTTTTTTGCTGTTGTTGTTGTTTTTTGCTGCTTGTATTTAACTTTTCATATTTAAATTACTTTTTTAGTTTTATTTATCAAATCAAATACAATAGTTTTACATGTTTTGGTATTTAAAACATAAAATTTGTTGTTTGTATAGGCTATGGCCAACAAAATATGGACAATATAAAAACTGTTTATATGGGACAAAGTAAAATATTCAAAATGTACGAAACCCAGAGGTAAGCTCTTGGATGCCGTCATAATGGAGGTCTTTGCCATTAAAATATCTGCTTAATTGAACTGAACAAATAACGGAACATAATGATTCTATCTAGCAATCTGATTGTTATTCTGGGATTCGTTTTACTGTCTCGAAAATTATGTGTGACTGTGTAGACAAGCTAAGTTAGAGAAAATAGGGTTTCTGCCTGAAGGATCTCAGGTCATGTTTACGAAGAAGCGAGCTTCCACTTTGCCAGAAACTTCCTGTCTAGTGGAAACAGAAGTTTGAAAGAGTACACTCGACCTAAAGGGATAAATGGAGAGAGAGTCAAATACTCTTCTCGATCTAAATGGATTTGAGGCAACATAAACTTATGTTTTGTAAAGAAGAAGTCGCCGTAGTCTAGTAGATAAGCGGCTTATTTAGACGTAAAGTTACGGTTCCAACCCCAGATCAGATATTTCCAACAAAATGGAAATGAAAACATTCTTCTTCGGTGACCGCGCCTCTCAGCAGATTTCTGGCAAAAACTCTCAGAGTAAATAATAATTGCCTTAAAAAGTTTCTCAAAAATCCTTCGTTCGAAGTCGACTTTAAACTGTAGGTTCCGCCAATCATGTATAAAATTACACGCACAACATAAGTGTTATGAGAAGCTAGGTCGTAATCCTGACTGAAGGGTTATAACGATCAATTACGTAAGTATGTGTGGATAGAGAAGAATTAGGAGAAGAGTTTTAAGTTTTACAGCAGAGCAACCTGTGGATAATAATTGTTCTTTTGAATAGGAATTGCTTCAAGCCCAATATGTGGATTCAGTGATGAAGAGAATGAATAACCAGAACACATACTTCAACCCCGGTTAGAGTTATTGAACCTCAGAAGGAAACAATTGGGTTCTAATCGAATACAACAAATGCGGTTATGCTCACTGACAGCGTAGAATAGCTTGAGGTTTGTCAGGGCAACAGAATTTGGGAGCAGACATTATGCAGGTTGAGGGCGCAATATGTACAATATGTCGTATGTTTACAGCATATAAACTTGGGTGTTAATCAACCTGAAGATTTTGACGATTCTGAGAGGAGTTATCTACACATCGAGGCAGTGTTCATGTGGCATGTATTATTCATCGGACTCTCCCAACTGCTTCTTCACCAGAGTTAAAGGAAATGTCGACAAAAAATTTCTGTTTTTTGATGAAAGTAAACATAAATGACAGACGCGGTAGTCTAGTAGATAGTGTGTTGAATTATTACACGTGAAGCTATGGTTCAAACCACAGTTTAGACATTTCCAACAAAACGAAAATGAAAACATTTTTCTTCGGCAACTGCGCCTCTCAGCAGATTTCTGATAAAAACTGTGAGAGTAAATAAAAATTGCCATGAGAAGTTTCTCAAAAATCTTTCGTTCGAAATCGACTGACACTCATGTGGTCCTGACACTCATGTATAAAATTTACACACACAACACAAGTGGTATGAGAAACTAGCCTGTAATCTTGACTGAAGGGTTGTAATGACCAACAAATCCTTAAAACTGGCCTTATTGGTGATTAACATTAATTTCAAAAAAATTTCTGGTGCCTCATCCTATTTTAATTTTAAATTCTTAATAAAGGCAGCGAAAAATGCTGTTAAAAGTCAGCGACCAGGTACACCAAAAACAAAAACTTGTTATTCATCAATTGAACTGTTTATATGGGTTTCATTAACACAGAATTGTGTTGCCAAAAAAAAGAAAAAAATTAAATGCAGGAATCAAGCTCTTTGAATTGCTTTAATTTCGATAAAAAAAAAAAAAAGAAAAAATTGTCCGCTTAAAACAATGTCACCCCAACCAACGCATATCTCGTATGGGGAAAACCACATACAAATAAGAATCGCCGTAAAAAGTTTTGTTAAAAACTCTCAAATTTCACTCTTCACCCAGCGAGTGCAAGGGAATGCATACGTGAACGTGCTTCATGGCAAGCATTTTACAAAACACCAATGAAAAGCAGGAAGGCAAAGCAAAAAAAAAAGACGCGTTCATATGCCAGCAACATGTGTGTCGTTCATTGACTTAATGTAACGCTGACCTACGTTGTTCACATTGTAACAGGAACAACAGCAACAATACAACATAAACGTTGACAATAATAAAAATAAAAACAAATCCTAGAACACATACTCTCACACACACACATCACACTCAATCGACCAAAAACATTTATTCACAATACAAATGAATGTGTGGTGGTGGTGGTGGTGGTGGTTCGGTTCTGACAGGGTCGGTCGGTTTGGTCGATTGCTGGGTACTTTTGGCCAACAAAACTTATTAATGGCTCAGGCGGAGTGACTGACAATAACAAGCTGACGCAGTTTTTTTTCCTCTTTTTTTTTTTGGTACTGTTTCCCTTGCTTTTTGTTTTCTTTGTTTGTTTGTACACTCAGGCATGCATGAATGTTTTTACATGGATTGTGATTATCATGTGAATATGTATGTAAAATACGAGGGTCGCCGTTAAGAACAAAATTGTATCTTCCGTGATAAGTACTTTCATAATTATGGGAAGAGTTCTGAATGAATATTCTGAAAGCAATGGGTGGACCATTTATCGGTTTAAATTTAGACCATTGGTTATTTCGAATCTGACAATACTTATGTCAATCCATTATGTTACAAAATTCAGTATATTATCAACACTGAACGTAATTGAACGATTTACGCTTGAGCAACATTGGGATTTATTGGAAATTTTTTTCCAGAACAAAGACAATTGGTCGGAAATCGCACGAAAATGTATAAAATTTGGTCGCAACGAAG
This sequence comes from Sarcophaga bullata, assembly GCA_005959815.1. NCBI lineage: Eukaryota > Metazoa > Arthropoda > Insecta > Diptera > Sarcophagidae > Sarcophaga > Sarcophaga bullata. The sequence goes on from QOCX01000538.1 coordinate 3,357, forward strand.
GACCAATAGTGTTTGGCATACCCAAGTTTATTACTAAAGTTCGTTAAACTGATTTCATTGTGAATGCGCCAAGACGAAAGCGTGCTCATACAGAGCGTACACCCGATAATATCGAAGTTGTGGCTGAGAGTGTGTTTGAAAATCTATCAACATCAACTCGTCATCGTTCATCATCATTTCACGCACCAGTTTACGTTGAATTTTATGAAAAGATCTCCGTATCACGCCTTACAAAGTCCAATTGGTTCAAAAGTTTAAGCCGTTAGAAGGGCCAACGAGAAACTGTACGATGATGTTGATCCTTCCAAGAACAAAAAAAATCGTGTTTTCGGATGAAACCCATTTTCATCTTGGTGGGTACGTTCGTTAACAAGCAAAATTGCTGTATTTGGGGCTCAGAAAACCAACACATGGTCTTACAGAAGCCAATACATCCATTACGAGTGACTGTTTAGTGCGGCTTGTGTAGCGAAGGCATCATTGGTCCATATGGCGCAACCATTACGGTCAACGGTCATCACACGATGATAACCGATTTTTTTGTACCCGCTCTTCATGGTATTGATGTGAACGATGTTTGGTTTCAACAGTTTGGTGCAACCGGCCACACATCTCATGCCACAAGTGATTTATTGTGGCAAACGTATGATGGCTGTTTAATGGTGATGTCAATTGGCCGATAAGAAGCTGCGATTTGCCATCGTTGGACTATATTCAGTGGGGCGCCGTTAAAGAGAAGTCTTATGCCATCTCACTACCAGAGACAATTGAGCATGTGAAGGCCAACATTCTAGATGCCATTGTCGAGGTACGACCCCGTACACTTGAAAAAGTGCATGAAGATCGAATGAGATACTGTGAGGCCAACCACGGCAGCCACTTCACAACAACAAAAAAAAAATTTCTAACCGTTTTTATTTTAATGCAGTAATAATTACAAACTTTTAGATGGCCCACCCTATATTTTATTTTGCAAGAAAACGCTCTAAAAACCAAATTGGAAATGTGAATCACAAACAGGCTCCTTTGATGCTGTAAAAAGTACTTTAAAAATCATGGCAATTGGTGGAAAGGAAAGCATTTGAGAATAAATGTTTATAAACGACCCTCGTTTTATTAAATAGTACATAAAGAACCAAAGTGTGTGACGCACACATCACTGCACTTTAATGCACTTTTAATTTATAGAGACTTTTTGTGGCATCATACAGACTACTGTGCTGCTGCTGCTGCTGCTACTGCTACTGATGATGATGATGATGATGATGATGATGGCAATGTGTTGTTATTCTGTGAGTTTTTGTTTTACAAAACAAAAAAATAAAAAGAACACAAAAAAAAACACGGAAATTTTCTTAAAATGTAACAAAAAGTAGAAAAAGAAAGAAAGAAACCAAAAAAAAAAAAGCACAACCAGACAATGAATAAATGATGAAAAGGTTGTGTGCACAGCGTCATACAAACGCAAGGCTGGCTGTAATCGCCCGCTGTAGGTAGGTGAATGAATTCTTTGGGTTTTTTCCTTTAAATTTTTTGTTGTTTTAAATAAAAAAAAAGGAAAAACGAATTTAAATAAAATATAAATTTGAAACTCTACGTATAGTTTTAAAGCACATTTTCCTTTAAAAAAAAATTTTTTTTATCACCCTGACCCGTAGATTTAAGTGCTCATATCTCATAAACTAAAAGCAGCATTACAGTTCAGTTCATTAATTCATTTTCCGCCCCCTTTCAAATCCTCTTGTAATCCTTTACAGTTTCACATGCCAAATGTAGGAAAATCGATTTTTTTTTTGTTGGGGAAAATGTAATGAACTGCAGACCCCCTATGATTTATTTGTTTAAATTTTTGTTTTTTGTTTTTTTTGTATTTAAAAAAACATTTCATGAACTTGTTTATTTGTTTTTGTTTTTGTTTTTTTATTTCTTATATTTCTTCTATAATTTTGTAAAAATGGCAGAAAAATATTTCATTTTTAAAATTCTGACATTTTTATGGCTTTTTTTGTTGTGTTCCTTTAATGAACGAACAAAAGTTGCTTGTTTTGGCGACTGGTCGTTTAATTTTTCTTTTCTTTTTTGATTTTACTGGCTTCCATTATTTTTGAAATAAAAAATTACGTTTTAAAATAATTTTAATTCGCTGTCGATTTAAACAGCAACACCCTTTTAAAAAGTGCAACAATTTAATAGAAATTTTATTGGGAATATTCCATTCAACATCATTTCCAATTTCCAATATGCGCAGCTTGTTGCTTCAAGAATAAGGTGAAGTATTTTACTTGAGAAATATTTTCTCACTCTCCACTGTTTGGATTGTTGTCCCTATTTCCTCTATTAAAGCTGAGATAGATCGAACGCCATGGATGATAGGACATGCTAGTTGAACTAGAGAAACTTCCAGTTCTATACCTCGGTCAATCTAGTCAGCACAAGATCACAAGCTCTCTCAACTTGCTCACAGTGGCTTAGATGTTTACCAGACGCTAAGGAAAGACTGAGATTTCTGCATTACGACATTTAAACGGACTGTTATGACAGGCTGCAATTGCCGTAGTCTAGTAGGTAGTATATTGTCTTATTAGACGTGAGGACATGGTTCAAAAACCCACGTTTTTTTTCCCAAGGAAACATCTCCAGCAAAACGAAACATGAAAAAATATTTCTTCGGCATCATTTCTTCGATCAATTATGTATGGACGTACGTATGACTTGCGTACAGTGGCTTAGGGGCTTACTAGATGCTAGGAAAATACTAAGTCTTCTGCATTACGGGGGCTGTAAAGATATGCTTCCTCGTTCATTGTCCTGCATTGTCAGCAAAGAGCGAAAGGTTTTTATAGATTCCCACTCTATAGCTTGGTTGATCTGGCGTATAAGCACATCTGTAGGCTCTATTGATTCGTTAAAACGTAAAAATAATTCCCCTGTAGTTAAGCATTGTTGACTAGGCAGTTGTTCCACAGAAAAATCAATGCCACGAAGTAATTTAGCAGCAACACATGCATTTCCTTTCATAGACATTGGTCGACTGTCTATCGCAATCGTAATAAACGATTTAATCTGTTGCTGATAGTTGAAGTTTCTAGAGCAGCTATAGGCATTGGCAGATTCCTTATATTCTTGAAATAGATTTTGTGGTTTTATTGGTCATTACAATCCCTTAGTCAGGATCACAACCTAGCTTCTCACAAAACCGGTAGTGTGTGTTACAAAACGACAGATTTTTGTAAATCTTTTCATGGGCATTCCTTTTTCATTTTTTTTTTCTAGAAGACTGCTAAGCACAAGTCAACGCAGAAATATTTTTTCAAATTTTTTTTTTGTTCGAGTTGTCTGAGCCAGGTTTTGAACCATTCTCTGACTTCAAATAAGCAAAAAACTACCTGCTAGACTATAGCAACTAAAAAGTATTTAGAAGCGTTGAATATCGAATTGTATATTAAATGTAATACACATTCTAAGATCAACAGGAGTAACACAATATATGCTGGCCTATTACCTTCCTTAGAGTTCTATTCATCCTCTATTTAGAAGTGCTAAAGGCTCGCATATGACGAACATATTTATATCAGGGCTTAAATGCTGTGAGACTCAAATGTGGCGTCTCCAAGTACCCAAAGGGAATCAATGAATCAACAAGAAAGAAACTTAGAAAGCATGGTTACCATGTAAATTAAAAAAAAAAAATATTAAACAATCTTCAACCGACCATTTTGTGTGATTTCATTGCTTCGTCCGATTCCCTCAACGCGTGCATCAGTCGTCCAATACATATTTTATCTAATAAGGTTACATACATACATAATTGCTCATTACAACTCTTTAGTCAGGATTACGACTTAGTTTCTCACACCACTTATGTTGTGTGCGTAAATTTTAACACATGAGTGCCGGGATCTACAATTTAAAGTCGACTCCGAACAACAGATTTTTTGAGAAACTTTTCATGGCAATTTTTATTTACTCCCAGAGTTTTTGACAGAAATCTGTCGAGAGTAATATTTTTTATATTTTGTTTAGTTGGAGATGTCTGACGTAGGGTTTGAATCTAGGCTACGGCAACTACATAACAATAACAATTCTACTGTAAGATTCTGGAAGTTGCCAGATCGAAAATTCAATATAATTTATTTGTAAAGGAAATTATTAACAGACGGATCAGCTTTTTAGGGCATATGAATTATTTTTAAATTATTTACGAGCGAAATTGTAGGGATTTTAGTAAATTGTTTAGTAATTGACTAAAACCTGACAAAAGAAAAATTATTTGTAAACATTTAGATAAATTAAGAGAATATTTGACCAAGTAATTGATTTATAAGAGATTATAATTAAATTTTTATTAGTAAACTTACTTGGAAATTGTTTAAATCATTTAAACTAAGAGAGAGAGAGAGCGAGAGGGACTTACCTACAAAGAAAAAAGGAGAAAAATCAATTCAATTTCATTGAAGATTAAGACTTAAATTACATTTCAATTTAAATAAATAAATTTACTGATTATATGAGAAATAAAAGTTTAAAATTCTTTTAAATTGTTTCTTGACTTCTTTTTATAAAAATTTCGAACAACTTGCCGTTAAAGTTGGGTTAGTTAAAGGTAACTTTAGTTAAAGTGAACTTTAAAGTCATCTTTAACTTATATTCGTTATTACAACTTCATAAAATAAAGTTAAACTTTTCAAAAATATGGCAGTGCTGGAGTAATGTCGATAACATTTCTCAATTAAACAAATTTTTTCAAACGCAGTGGCAACTCTATGTGTCCTTTTTATTGTATTTGCTCATTTTGTTTATATTTGAAGTTGCCATATTGAAAATAGTATATAATATGGCAAGTTCAAAGATAAAGTGAGCTTTAAAAGTTACCGGCAGGATGATCCCCCCTTTAGCTTAACGCTCACTTCTCCTTATTATTCACTTATAATAATGAAAACCAACTTATCTGTCCATTAGGATCCTCCTTTTAGTTAACGGCAAGTTGTAATATGGGCCCTAAGAATAGGAGGAAGGATTCCATTTACCAATAGAAGCAACTTCTGTGTAAACAAGACATCTAGAAGTAAGGTTCTATACAATAAGTCTAAAATCGAAGTATACAAGACACTAAAATAACCCATCTTGCTGTACGGCACAGGACCACAACTATTTGCTTATGCTTTTGTAACTGTTAATGGTTTTTGGGAGGGAAGAATACTGCCTAGAATATTATTGAAAGTAACGTGAGCCGTTAGAGCTGTTAGAGATTTATGTTGGCGTTAATGTAGTTACCTGTAGCGTTACAACGTGCCGCTTTGCTTGCAGAAGTAAGCTTTGGTAATTAAAACTACCACTCCGACCTAAAACCTAAGACCTAAGTCACATCCATTTAAGTACAACGACTGCGGTAACTGGACAAAGTTGTGCATATGAAAAGTTCAGCCAAAAGATGGTTTAACACTGTACCGGAAAGAAGATGCAAAAGAGACACGGTGAAACGTTAATGGAAAGAACGGACAAAAGAACAAAGTGCGGATAAGGAGTTCAAAATGTTTAAGATAGAGTTTGTTTCAGGCCTGTATGAGGTGCTTCAAAATCAAATTAATTTAATTTCTGTAAAATTTATTAATGACGTCATTTGTCATTTTGTTTTTTAATGTTTTAAATTGTAATAAATTTTGTAAAAAAAAAAAGAAAAAAAAATGAAATTTATTTGTCAATTATTTTCACAACAAAAAGAGAAAAAAAGCGGTTCAAAATATGATTTTATCACATGGAAGCCATAAAATTAATCATGATTTGTTTTGCGTAAGTATTTCATGAGTGTTTGTAAGCAGCAACAACCACAAACAAAAAACCCCCGAAACAAATAAATTGAAAAATTTTACAAATTATTACTGGCTTGTATAACATTATTCCGCAAATTTGTGAACATATTCGCTTTCATTTCACCGCACCATGATATGATATCTGAGCTAAAAACCACACACACACATTCAAATTTGCTGTATATCTGCCTCGCCGTTATTGCTGGTGTACTGTGACTTATATTTGACGCCTTCCTCTGCTTTGTTTCAAAGGGATTAGAATTTGGTGGTGGGTGGGTGAATATAATTTAAAAAAATGAATATGTTTTGCTCTTATTATACCCGCGAGTATTAAATGTTTATTAATACGCCCTAAGCTTTCATAAATAAACACTCAACAAATGTTGGCTCTTGTTGCTGTTGTTATTTGCAAATGTTTGGCATGTTAGGCTTTAATGCCTGCCATACTGTGGCACGTATTATGCTAAAGACAGTTAGAACACCTTTTTTGAATTTTATTTCCCAGAGTTTGAAATTCTGAAAAGTATTTTAAAATGATTTACAGTTTTAGTAGCGGGGGGGGTTAAACAATATCAATTTCAATTAATTTTTAGTTCATAAATTCTAACCAAACTGAACGAAATAATGCACATACTACAGCTGGTATTCAGGATATTCCCCCTGCCTACAATGCACAGTTAGCTGCTGTCAATGCTTCAATAAAGTATTGCATTCACACCTTTACAGTTCCACAAAAATCGGGTCTTCTAACCATTAGATGCGAACGATATGCCTATGGTAGTCAGCCATGTTTTGTTCCTGCAATTGCATCCGTGATAATCTCAAAAAAGGGAGGAGGATTATAAAGAGTCACTTCACCAGCCAGCCAATGTCAGTTCGGATATTGTCATTTCTCCAGGTGAGACACCTTAGAAGACGTTAAATCTCCACAATCAATAAAAATGACGTACTTTGGTATTTTAAATCAACGCTTCTGAGTTTCTGAAGTTTCAGTGCCAGTGTTCTTCAAACTGGCCCACATTTGCTTTCAGGCGATGCTTGCTTAAGATGTAACCCATTAGAACTTTCACAGAGCTCATCCCCTTGAGATACTAATTTTTGCATGACCTCTCTTGAAAGTTCTTCTGCAATCTACCCACGCCCATCGGCATATTTTTATACTAAATTTATCTAGATTTTATCCGTAAAATCTGTCTTGTAAATGCAACCAGTCTCCACCAGCTGAGATTATCCGCAATTAGATCCCTAAGAGCACTCTAACTCACTATAAAAATCACTGATTATAGGCTGTATACAGAACAGCACATCTGCCTGGATAGATCACCCTATTTCCTGGCTTACTCCACATTATTTGGTTCAACGCATGAGAACAATTACTGGAATTCATAGGTTGTTGATCTAAAAGTAAACAGTTCTACGGAAGGTTTGTGTCTTTGCTTTGCAGCTGCTATAGCCTGCGAAGCTAAAAGTTAAAAACTTCTCGTAAATCGTGGTTATAAAATTTATTAAAGGGAGTAAGAGATAAGTTAGAGTCCTTTCCTCTATTTTCATTGTTAAACGCAGGTCATGTTTGATCAATCCTGCCAGTGGCGTTTCTTCGAAGAATTGATAACACTGACTGTCCCTTTTGTATAAGTGTTTTACAAATCACAATGAGCATCGGATTGTGGGGGATTTAATTGAAGCCTAAGGGCTATAGTCGTAGTCGTCGTAGTTTAATAGATAGTGTGTTGGCTTATTAGACGTAAGGCTAAGGTGCAAACCCCTGCTCAACATCTTCAACAAAATGAAATATGAACAAAATACTTCTTCAAGGGGACTGTCTCTCAGCAGATTTCTGACAAAAATTCTCTGAGAATAAATAAAAATTACCATGAAAAGTTGATCTGTCGTTCGGAATCGATTTTAAACGGTAGTTCCCACCACTCGTGTATAAAATAACACACAACGTAAATGGTGTAAGAAGGTTGTAATCTTGACTAAAGGGTTGTAATGACCAATTATGTATGTATGTATGTAAGTGGTAGTTCCTGCAAGTGGCTTTTCTACAAAAAGTCGGTAACAATGTGGATCGAATTGTAAGAAATATAATTGAAGACTAAAGGCTCTCCTATAATGACTAGGACTTTTCCTTACAATGACTTGCAGTTTGTTTACACAGTCTGAAATAGGTTTTAAGATCTTGTGTGTTCCAATCCCATTGAAGATCTTACTGTTTCGGAGTTTTTTCTGACGACGAGATTTGATAAATCGCAGCATTACTCGGGTTCAATATTATCGATCCTACTGATACTTTCAATCCATTTCCGTTTATGCCACAGAGTACAGCGTCAAATTAATACGATGAGTTCGTTACCGGCCTATACATTGACTTTAGTTCAATGAATTTACGCTCCTATATATTCGAATCTTTCGCCCGATGCCAACGTCTTTATAAAACAACTAACTTGTATAGATTACTACCAAGAAATTTATTTAAAAACGTTTCCATATTTGAAAATTCCCATCAACTTTTCTAAATAAATTTCTCCCTCTAATCTCACACACACTACAGAGTATACACTCACAAACAAATATAAATCCCCACTGAGGTATAATTAAACAAGATCTATGGTTACAATACCATATCAATAATATTGTATTTGTTATTGTATTTGTTATTGTGTTTTGTTTTATTTTATTTTATTTTGTTTTATTGTTTAAATAAATATTGAACTGCATCATCATTAACAGCCAGTCCAAATGAATTTATTTTTATAATGAAAATCAAAAAAAAAAGAAAACCGAAAAAAAATTAAATTTTTTTTTATAAAGATGCACTCATTTGACCTTTAGGCAGTTGTTTTTTGTTTGTAAGAATTCTATTTATGGTAGAATAACAACAACAAAAGAAATTGTAACAAATTTTTCTTCTTCTGCCGTTTCTTGTTGATTTAAATATCGCCTGGTGCCCTCAATGAATTTGTAGTGTCTGCTGCCATCATGTAAATACAGCCACTTCATACGAGTGTACGAGTGTACTTTTTTTGTTGGTATTTAAAGAAACAAATGCCTACGCATACATAGCACAGCACACCAAAGCACTGTCAAATAAAAGCAAAGGGATGAATATACCATATGTATGTATGTATGTATGGGAAGTGTAAAAATATTGATACTACAAAGCACTTCTCCGCTTTCAACAATAGATAAACACAGGGTGTGTCACCAAGTTATGGTTTTTTATGTTGTGAATAATGAACTGTGCATAGCAGGAAAAGAAAATTTCATAAACCCTCCAATATTTGATATCAATTACCACGCATTCATTAGCTAAGATACGCTAGTAACTATTATCAGACAGCAGTCGATTACTGCCCGAACTTTAAAAGGTACGAAGTTGAAGTTACGTGGCAAAAACCGTTTTTCTGACACCCAATATTGATCATATGTTTAGACCCTTACGCCTTCAAGCTATCCTCTATCGGTTTCCATTTATATTTTTCAACCACTAAGAAGTACATACTGCCACTCCAAATGAACGTAACAAGTCTAAAAAAAATACCGCTCAGCCAAGGTAGCACAGCTTCATAGTGTGCTGCTCACATTATTCTCCGAATTCTCCGGGTATAGTCAACTTAACCGATTCGATAAGAATAAAATTGCAATCCTAGAAATCTTAAAAGCATAAAACAGTGTGTGGACTCTTAACGAATCCTATCTATCCTATCCTTCTCAGTTGTTGGACTCTACGACTGTTTACACATGGGATACCAGAATATAACTTCAGATTTATAAGTAAACGAATCTCACAAGACATTACGGAATTAATTTGTTCTTTAGCCGTATTATCCATAGATGGCCCTTCTCCCATAACCTTTCTTCCTACATCCAAAGCAATTTGCTTCTTGAATACATTCGTAGGAACCATGAATTTAGTATCGATCGTCTATTAACCATCATCCCTGGGAGGGATGGATTGCATGCAAACAAGGTAAAGTTTCTGACTGTGGTCAACGTTGTGACCACCAGGGCGATCCTTGTCTTGCTGTATTCAAGTTGGCACGCAGCCTCCTCGTGGCCCCTCCTGGATGGCATTCTAGCAGCCGCTAGATGTTAACTAATGCGTGCAGCGAAGCCCAATGTCCTGAACGTTAAATTTGGGTTGTGCGTAGGGCTTAGAACCCACCACGTAAAAATATATCCATTGAAGGCCAAAATTCAAGCCTCATCCTTTTCTTAAGTTTCATTAAAGAAACTGCAGAGCGTCCCCGTTTCAATAGTTCGGAAGTCCTAAAAACTTGAAATCTCACGCTGTCATACATTTGTTCGACCGTGCATGACTCAATAACAACAGCAACTACAAGTGCTATGATATCGCAATTACACGAAAAGCGAACACACTGCATAGAATGACCAGGAGAACAAGAAAAAACAATAACAAATCAACACTAAGATTCCAGAAGTTGCCAGATAGAATGAATGAACGAATAATGAAAACAATTTATTTTACTTTAAATAGCCAGCCACGAATTCACACGTTACAATTTACGAGTTTAGAATACTGCAAGTAATAATAGAGGAGTTACGTAGTACGCCTTTCATTTCTTCTCATCCAAAACGTGTAAAACAGAAGCAAAAGCTGAGTACTTCCGCATTATTAGCAATAAATTGCATTTTGACTAGAAATATAAGGGCAGGCCAGCTACAATTCATGCTACGGAACACAACACTACAGTGATCATTGCTGAGATACCGCATAAAATGCTGAAAAAGCTTTGCCAAAATTGAAGTTTATAGGTGGACTACCCTTAGTGTAGCCATAACGGAGGTAACTCTTTAGTTCTATGTACAGCTTAAATCTTCTTAGCCTAACGAAAGACTCAAATATCAAACAACCAAAATTCTCTTAAGAATTCGCTTTAAAGTCGATCCATTCCTAAAGACTCCCACAATGTTATCTTCGATATCTGATGCAGAATATTTCAAAACGTTTGTCAAATACCATCCTACAAAATCTAAATCATATTTATATTCGAGATTGTCCAAGAATCCTTGTAGAGAATTTGTTAATAAGAATCCATATCTTGAAAATAATTTTAATGATGGTTACGCAGAACTAAGGACTCATTTCCCCTAAAGTGAAAATGTTATCCTTATTGTATATAAGGAGTCATTAACGCTTTTTTCGAGTCACCCTTTATTTTCTGGTTCACATACGCACATTGAGCGACAGGCAATTTACGGGCAAAGAGAGAGATCGTAACAGACAGACTGGCAAATAAATTTGTAGACAAGCACTCAACCCGAGGATTCACTTCAGAATTTCGAAAAAAAAAAACAAAAAAACGAACGAATACATGTGTGGGAGCGAATGCAATAGATTACATGTATTGAGTTTGAAGAGACTGTGCACTTGAAGAAAAAGTTGGTGTTAAATGAAAGGAAAAAGGAATCAGAATCTCAAAAAAGGAAAACTCTTTTTAATGGCAGATATTTTTGATCATCATAATCCTCCACCTAAGATTTATGGAAGTGAATAGAAACAAGTTGACCAAGTATATACAAAACACTGAGAGAAAAGCATCATAATAAGCAAAATATGTTAGTCATAGATCGATCAGAAAATCTCAAAGTATTCTACAAGCTACTACCACCATTTATAAGCCAAAACGGCTACTTAAGGAACTAACGTCATTTATATTAAGTCTGTAATTTAAGAATAGCAAAGAGAGTCTGGCAAATGCCAATATTTTGGAGATAGTTTTGATGGCATTTCATCTTTAATTTAAAATTGAACTAATTTTTGCAAACTTTCTGGTGTATGGCTATACAAACTGCGTAGGTTAAATCTATCAAAAGTAATTAGAAACTATAATAGTAACTAGAGACTCGAACTTGAAAGATATTGTCAAAGAAAATCAAAAGAAAAATAATTTTCTTAATGCTGCAATTAATAGTTTTTCTCAGTGTACCTATAATATGGATAATGAGAGAAGAAAGAATGAAAATTAATGGATTTTCCATTTCGAAATAAACTCTTCAATTGCAACCAAACAACCAATCAACCCAACCAATACGGTACTCAGATAAACTGTTTCTGTTGCATGTTGTTGATGTTCAAAGAGGGTTACCATTGAGTTATTTTAATACATTGCAAGCGAGTAGTTTTTTACTGACTCGTTTAATACTTAAGACCGGGTATACACACTTTATTCTAGGATTATGAAAACACCACCAGGCGCAGAGCGATCTTTTCCACTTGTAGTGCGCGAAAGCCAGACGCAAAAAGGCAATGTGATGACTTAAAAAAGTATTGTGCGAATGCATCTAAATATGCTGCACAAGTGGGGGCAGTTATAGCATTGAGTAAGAGCTTCCAGACAGAATTCTACGCAATACTGTAAGTACTAGGAGTATAAATATTCCTGGACTCTCAATATGTCCTCAAGGCTGTTAGCACGGCCACGCAAAATAAAATTACTTTGAAATGTAGACCAGAACCTAAGAGACGAGGGAAATGAGTGGCGGACATCAATTTCAAAAAGGAAGATTGTGGCACTTTTGAATACAAACGGAGCCTTCAGAAAGAGAAGATGAGGGCATGATCAGTGCCCCTTGTGAGGAAATATTGCAACTTCACAAGAAAGGTGACATTATTAGAAATTGCGCAGCTTTTGACAGTAGTGGAGAGAATTTTGTTCTCAAATTCAACAAAAAGGCTTGAATACACTTTTGTGTACAATTACAAGAATCTACTTCTAAGCAGCTTTACATGAGCATAGCCAATACTAGTACCAGTAGATGTAAGTGAGAAATAGAAGAAGTGATGGATTATGAAACACTGAAGTAAGGAGTTTCAGGGAGATACGGTACATACTGCGCTAAATCTGTGATTGACAAGAGAATGCACAACGGATGAACTGTAGTCGTAGTGCAATCTAATTTACATACATACACACATTATTGGCCATTGCAACCCTTCAGTCGGGATTACGACCTGCCTTCTCATGCCACTTATGTTGTGTGGGTGTGTTAATTTTATACGAGTGGCGGGACCTATATTTTAAAGCCGACTTCGAACGAAAGATTTTAGGGAAGTTTTTCATGGCAATTTTATTTACTCTGAGAAGAAGTCGCTGAAGAAATATTTTGCTAGAGATGTCTGACGTGCCCTGACATGTCTTCTTTATGTTAAATAAACTGAAAGGTCGACTTACAGATTGAGAGAGATAATGTCATTAGAGCCACTTGCATCCTTAACGGAAAGATACGATTTTTTAAAAAATCATTTCTCATAACCAAATAAACTGCGTGTGTAAAAGGTGAATTGGCAATTGCACAATGGCAACACTAATTCTAATTCAATTCAATTGTTCTTTATCATGTTCTGTTTCACATTTGAAACAAATTTGAAAGGATGTTATTTCGATTCACTACTTCTTGTACTCCATTTAGTGTACTCCACCTTTGATTCTATGATTCCCGTCTTTAATCCAAAATAAGAAAGAAAAGAAAAAATATCTCAACGCCAAACAAAAAAACTACAAACTTGAAAATATATCAAGAGGAGGAGGATATTGATTTGAAATTGTTGTTGTTCTCGTTAATGTTGCTGTGTTTCATTTTTTATCTAATGTTTCTTCAAATTTGTGCATGTGGGTTGATTCAATACTTATTAGATTATACAGTGGAGTTTGCCTATAACGATTGCAGGTTTACTAAGCTTTTATTTCAGGTTGTTAAAGAAATTCTGCATTGAAGTTGAAAATTTCACCAAAAGCTTGACAGAAGGCAGAAATATAGGTTCGTGTTAGAGAACATTTACAAACATACGTTTCGAAGGCCTAATGGGAGGTGCTCCCGATATACCAAAAAAAAAACTATCCTATCTGGCTGATCCATAGTATATAACTACTCTGTCAGATACGCAGCGGAGCAGCTATAGAAGACAAAGGCTGAGAGGCTTTCGTCCAAGGATAAGCACTTGATTTAATTAAAACAGCGGTACAAAGCAGGTATCACTGTAAAAATACATGACGACTACACAGTTTTCAGAACAAAAAAACTTTTAATTTCAAAACTTTTAACCACTCTCTCCGAAACGGTTATTTTGCAATTTAAAAAAGATCTTAAAATAACAGAGTTTGACAATCGAAATAACTTTAAGCTTTTTAATTCAATTTCTGTTGCTTCAGCTTTAAGCTTTTTAGTACAAAAGTTTTGTTTTTCATTTATTTTTAAAATACTTACAATCAGCTTATTAAAGCTTTATTAAGCTCTTATTAAGCTCTTGGCTAGATGAAAAGGCAAGAACTAGAGAAAGAGGAATGAATAAGAGCTATTTTCCAATTGATAGAAGCTTTTAGAAGGTGATTAATGGAAAATGCAATCAAACAGTGATGATAGAAAATATAGATCATGCAGAACGAATTAACATATCGGGAACATGTTAAAATATAGAACTTATTTACTTATTTATTAGAATATAACTACAAATCATACGATGATTATTACTGTACTGTACTGTAGAAGATCAGAGTCTCTTGTAGGAATCGAAACCACGACTCTCACGCTAATTGTCTAGCACACTACCCCTTTAACTGCCAGGACACCCAAGTATATGTAGTTTTTCGAGATGCAACTTCTTTATCGAACGTAAATTCAGCATGCCTCTGAATGACAAATCTGTAGTGCTAATGTGTGTGAAAATTCAGTACACAAGTGATTTCTCTGTTTTTAGAAATTGAAATTTTTTTTGTTGCCAGAAATCTGCTGAGAGGAAGTCGCCGATGAAATATTTTTCATGATCCATTTTTGTTCGAGCAATAGAATAGAATAGAGGGTTAAACCACGAGCTCTCATCAAATCAGCTAACACTACTAATCTACACATACATACATACATACATAATTGGTCATTAGAACTCTTCAGTCAGGATTACAACCTGGCTTGTCAACCCACTTATATTGAGTGTGTTAAGTTTATAGATAAGTGGCGAGACCTACAGTTTTTCAGAAACTTTATCATGGTAATTTTATTTGCTCACAGAGTTTCTGCCAGAAATGATGATAGGCAATCGCCGAAGAAATATTTTTTCATACTTCGTTTGATTGGAGATATCTGAACTGGGGTAAGAACCGTGGCCTCGCATTCTCATGTCGAAGAAGCCAATATACTACCTACCAGACTACGGCAACTATACCTACTAATCTACAGCGAACAGTACAGTACTAGACTCACCCAGCAACTATCTCACCGGGAGCTCATATACAAGTTCACTTTGAAAAATTATTCAATATATGTTGGGCTTAATTGTGGCATTATTCAACAATTCCACACCGAAATG
This sequence comes from Sarcophaga bullata, assembly GCA_005959815.1. Classification (NCBI taxonomy): domain Eukaryota; kingdom Metazoa; phylum Arthropoda; class Insecta; order Diptera; family Sarcophagidae; genus Sarcophaga; species Sarcophaga bullata. The sequence continues at coordinate 18,495 of QOCX01000538.1, forward strand.
TGAATGAAATAATTTTTTTTTTTTTTTTTTTTCATAAAATGGTACATAATAGTTGAATGTTAACATTTTGATCAAATTGTTTAAGAATTTCTTGATGTTGTTTTTCACTGGAACCGTTTCAAGAATGAATTTATTGTTACAAGGGTATTGTAAAATATCACACCGTTTTGTTGAAGCCTCATGTTGCCACTAAACCTATCCCTATAAAATTAACGAGTCAAATAAAATTTTTAACTCTACAAGGTAGCGTAATCTGTGGACATGTTTTTCCGAATGCATTCTCAAAGAATGACCATAACATACCAAAGTCGATAGCAGAATATTCCAAACAGTAGGTGTCGTGAGTAGTTCCAATTGCGTAACAAAATAAAAACTGAACCAAATTGTTTTTTAATGAAATGGAATTTGCATCCGATACGTGAAAATGCATTGTTTTTGGTTCACGTACTGATACTAGAGCTTCTATGCAAATTTATATTAAAAAAAAAAAAATAGTAAAATTTAGTTAAAGGCACGACTAGAAACAATTTTTTTGCATTAAAAATATTCAACATTTTTCAATTTTAATAATAAAAATAGTATCGTGCACGAATCCTACAACAGTAGACAAACAATTTTGCATCACGATTATTTCGAGTTTCAAAATATTCAAAAAACAAAAAAAAAAAAAAAGAACACCGCAGTAGCAATTTCAATATCTCTTCTTAATATTTGATCATATCTGTCCGTGAGGAAAATCTTTTTAAAAATATTCCCACATACTTCCCCCTCAAAAGCTTCAAAATGAAAGCTTCAATAATCACTCTTGAATATAGCATGCGCACAACGAATGCGTAGGTTTTTATTTTAAACAACCAGGGGGTATAAACAACTCACCGAAGTTAAACATACGCTACTGCTTAACTGGAATATCTTATAAACGAATCTAAATACTCAGAGAGCGAGAGAGAAAATGAGAATACCAATAAACAAACACGTAAATATACACGAGCAAAGCTTTAACACAGATTTCAACTGTATGTGGCGCTCTTATCAATGGAGCCCGAGTACGTGTCAAGACACGACGACAACAACAACAACAACAAAAAGCAACAGTTTAAAAAACAACTTGTTGTTGCATATCAATAATAACAACAACAACAACAGCAAAGAGATAGATGAGCAGAGATTTTAAGTTTCTGAGTTTATAGGTTATTGGGACTTTTCAATACAAAAAGCAATTACTTGGATCATCAGTGTTGCCATATTCTGAAATAATATTAAATTTCTGGGATTTATTTGGAAATAAAAAGCATTTTGAGGTATTTCTTCTTTGCCATGAAAGAAATTTGTATCACAAATTTTAATTCTCAATTCGATGAGGCAGCTAGTTTACATGACCGAAATTTTAATTAAATCTGGTTGCCCTAAAAGTTCTAGACAAAACACAAATGTTTTTCTCTTCTATCTTCTACTAGGCCAGTAATGACGATGAGATGATAAACGAAGAGCCATTAAACGGTGTTGAGTAGATCACTTAATGTGAAAATCTAGGGACAACATTAGAATTTTAAATGGTAGTATAAGCAGATTTGACAGATCTTAGGTTGGAGTTGCTTGAAGACTTAAGTTGATTAAGCAAATCACAGTGCAGATTCAAAATCGAGTTTACTTAGAACCTTTAGAAAAGTCTGGTCTGGTCTCTAAATTAAAAATCTTGTTGGCCTATGTTATCTACATGAAAGAAAAACAATTCAAGGTGAATTTTATTTCGACCTTGAAGTCGCCGTAGTCTAGTAGGTAGTGTGTTGGCTTATTAGACGAAAGGCCACGGTTCAAATCCCCGGTCAGACATCAAAACGAAAATATGAAAAAATATTTCTTCGGCGACTTCCTCTCAGCAGATTTCTGACAAAAACTCTGAGAGTAAATAAAATTGCCATGAGGAGTTTCTCAAAAATCGGTGGTTCGGTGTCGACTTTAAACTATAGGTCCCGCCATTCACACACAACATAAGTGCTGTGAGAAGCTAGGTCGTAATCCTGATTGAAGGGTTGTAATGGCCACTTATGTTACGTATTATTTCGACCTATGTTAGGGAAAATCGGGACCGCTTTAGTAAAACCGAAAGCACTGTTTCATTATGACTATGCATCGTGAATTCAAGAAACTTCTAATTACTTCATCTTGCACCTTATTCACCAGGTTTAAATACCTTGGATTATTTTCAATTTCGAAATTTGAAAATAATTGTTCGAAGAGCGAAAGTTTGTTCAAGAGCTAAAGTTTGTGGATAAGGATTGTTTTAAGAACTTAAACAATTCTTAACTAAAAACGCCTGGAAAATTAAGATAAAGGGGATTACTTTCTTATTGTGTTACATTACAACTCTCTGGTCACGATTACACGCTAACTTCTTATGTCACCTATGCTATGTGTGATAATTTTATTTACGAGTGGCGGTATCTTGCAGTTTATCTTGCGTTGACTCTGAAATTCAGGTTTTCGACTCTGAAATTCAGGTTCTCGACTATGAAATTCGGGTTCTCGACTCTAAAATTCTTAATAAGTGAGAGAATCTGTAGATTTGAGAAGTCTACTCTGAACATCAGATTTGAAAAGTTTTTTTATGGCAATAGTGGGCGCCGGAAGAAAAAATGTTTGCTTATCTTTCTTTTATCTTTTAGTCAAGATATCAGGACTACGCTTTATTAGCTCAGTTAACTTATGGAACTGTCTTCGAATTTGTCTATATTTTATTACCCTTACGTCTTGTGCCAAGATCAGCACTACAGTACACGGTCCATTGGAATGATGGTACTTAGGTTGTCTCATCTTTCCATCTACGCTTGAATTGAGTTAGAACCTACCTAAACGCACAACTGCAGCTATCCTGTGAACATTTTATACATTTTTAGTAGTCCTCGCATCGACCTTCAATTGTAAGGCAAACTATCTTTACATGTATAAGCAGTTGCCTTTAGGGAAAACTGGTCCGCTCTAGGTTTAAGCACAATTAGTTTCTTAAAAACATGAAATCTTTGGTTAAGACTGGCTATAATAAAAAAAGTAGCTTTACAATCCCTTGTATGTAGTTATGAAGATATATCAACCTGTTCTTAATAGCTATGGCAACCCTGCAAGAGAGCATAATAAAACAGAGAGAGACAGTTATAGAAAAAACCAAAAATTCCCCCTTTAGTTTACTGAGAACTACAACTGAGTCAGATTCCAGTTTGTTGCGTTGTTGGATGCAAAAGAGGCCACACAGTTACTAGTTAACTGTACGTTGAGCTTTATAAAAGCTATTGTTGTTGTAGCTGCTACTACTAGCATCTTAGCTTTTATTGCCTCTGCTTATGTTGCCTTCACATACACCATTGTTTAGTGGTAAGTAATCCAGTTACTTAATAACACTCTGTGTACTGTCTGTAGGCAACAACGTCCATTCCAACAGACGACCGACCGTAATAGACCATAAAACAATACTCGCAACCAGCTACAGCTGCTACCTACATTCATTCGCATTCATCAGAGCCAAGAGTTTCATACACAACAACGGTACGTTTTGGATGTTACTCGCAACAATTCGGCGCTTATAACAAACAAACAAGTGGCAGTTGGAATTTTGACTTATTGCCAGCAACAACAAAACGAACGCAAAAAAAAAATTTTAAGAAATTATTTAACAAAAAAACAACAACAACAATAATAATAATAAATAATAAAAAAAATTAATTTTTTTTGTAATAAAAAAAATCAAGAGAAACAAATAAAATTTGAGCGATTGTTTGTTGGCAATTTGTGATGTTTTTTGTTTAAAAAAAAAAAAATTTTTTTTTTAAATTGTTTTTAAGATTTTTTTGTTGTTTTTTTTGGGTAAAAACAAAAACAAGTGAAAGTATTTTTCTTAATTGTTTTTAAATTGTTTTTAAAGCCAAGATTAGCACTGTTTGTTATGCATTTTGTTTGAAATTAAGATTTAAACGTTTCCCTTTTATTAATTTTATAATAAACAATTACGTTCTAAACGGTGAAGGTCATTGTTTATAAACAAAAAGAAAAAAATCGTTACATTTTATAACAATAAAAAATTGCAATAAAAACAAGAATTTAATAATAAAAAAAAAATAATATTTACAAACAACAATAACAAACGAATTTAAAAATCATTTTATTTTTCTTATGAAAAACAAACCAAAAAAAAAAGTGGAAATTTTTCAAGTCGAATTTAAAACGCATGGGATACTTAAACAAAAACAACAACAACAACAATAATAACAATAATAAAATAAAATAAAAAAAAAAGAAAAAATTAAATTATTATAAACGTCAACAACTAAAATCTTGAAAGAGAAAAACAAAAAATTTTTTATTCAATTACCAGTTTCAGTCACTACTGAATAATCTGCACACTGGGACGAAAACATCATTTTGTGGTTAAAAAAAATCATTTCATTATCTTTATTAAAAACAAAACCGAAACTATTAAAAAAATCTATAAAATTTTATAACCAAGTTTCATATTGCACGTTGTTTGCTGAGATCTAAAAAAGATTCTTTCGACCCACATTCGTTTAAAAAAAATGCAGCTGAGGAAACGAAGCTTTTTAAATATTATTTCTGTTGTCTTATACAGAACATGTATTTATAAGCGTATGCCATTCAAGATCAATATTTTCGTTGATTTCACATCATACATTCTCGTACATGCGTAATTGGCCACTACAACCCTTCAGTCAGGATTATGGACCTATCTTCTCATAAGATTTATGTCGTATGTATGAACTGTATACATGAATTGTGGTTCTAAGTCGACTTAGAACGACAGATTTTCGAGACACTTTTATTGGCAATTTTATTTACTCCCAGAGTTTTTGCTAGAAATCTGCTGAGAGGCAGTCAGCAAAGAAATATTTTTCGTTTAGTTGGAGATATCTGACTTGGAGATGTCCGGCCTCACGACCAATAAGCCAACACACTACCTTCTCGACTATATCGGCCACAATCCTTCACATCATACTGCCAACATATATTAATTCCGTTTATTCCTACGAGGAATACAGTGGCTCAGAAATTGTATTCCAATATAGGTTTAATGTTTTACTCGAACAACTCAAGTTCTAATCCGAATGAATCATTATGAAATTACAAACTTAAAAGGTTTCAACATATCACTTAAAAATTCAACTAGTGAGCCCTCTCCCAATTCCCCAAGGAAGACTATGTCAACTACAAACAACAGGCAAATATCAGATAGTGCTACCTCTAGAAAAAAAGGGTTCGGCCGTCATTGAATAAAATTCCTCACTTCTACTCCCAATTAAGCACTTACATAATTGGCCATTACAGCTCTTCAGTCAGGCTTACGACCTAGCTTCTCGAGCCCTACAATTTAAAGTCGACTCCGACGGATTCTTAAAAAACTTTTCATTGCAATTTTATTCGCTCTCAAAATTTTTGCCAGAAGACTGCTGGGTTTTGTTGAAGATATCTGACCTGGAGTTTGAAATGTGGTCTCACGTCTAATAAACCAATAAACTACCAACCATATTCACGCAACTTTAATTCCGCTTTCAACCGTTGTCATCAGTTTTTAACCGATATTTACCACAATGACAGAGCGGTCATGCCCAAAATTATCACTCCTCTTTGACCTCTTCACAAATTCGATTTATCCGCCTGTCTATATATGGTATTAGTCGGCAGGTCAAACTACCGTAGAGAGATTTTCAGTGTTTAGTTTGCCATTTTTGTTTGTCTTTGGCGAATTGCAGAAACTTTCTTACCAGGTACATTGGAAACTGTGTATGGGGTTCCATACTCACCCTCCTCTACCTTATACCACTTCTACTCGATTTTGACTTCTGAAATCCAATACCCTGAACTGTACAAACTGCAGCTGAGCCGCATACCTAAAAAGGGGAAAATCTTCAGCAGATTGAATAGAAAAGAATGTTTTAGGCCTGTTTAAATATGGCCACAGAATGTCAGATGATCATTCTGTGATTGATAGGATTTGGAACCTATTAGAGAATCGATTTGTTGTTATATAGCCAGTGAGGTCCGGTAAAATATAAATTACTCTTCGTTTATATCCATAGAATAACTAAGGCAACATACATACATACATACATAATTGGCCATTACAACCCTTCAGTCAGGATTACGGCCTAGCTTCTCACACCACTTATGTTGGTGTGCTAATTTTATACATAAGTGGCCGGACCTACAGTTTAAAGTCGACTCCGAACGACAGATTTTTTTGAGAAACTTCATGGCAATTTTATTTACTCTCAGAGTTTTTGCCAGAAATCTGCTGAGAGGAAGTCGCCGAAGAAATATTTTTTTCATATTTCGTTTTTTGATGTCTGACCGGGGGATTCGAACCCTGGCCTTTCGTCTGATAAGCCAACACACTACCTACTAGACTACGGCGACTTCTAACTAAGGCAACATACCCTAACAAAAAAAACAAAAAAAAAGTTTGACCTTTGACCTTAAAATGAAAAAAGTTTTGTTTGAATAGTTAAAAAATGAATTTCTTGCAAAAAAATTTCTTTTCTTGCTAGAAAAAATTCCAAAAAATTTTTAGCACACAAAATAATTTTAACCACCTAATTATCAACAAAGTCCCAGTGTGCAAGAGTATGTAAATACAACACAAAAACAAACAAACAAAAAAAAATGAAATAAAATATCACTCTCATGCCACTTAGCATCGCACTCAATTGTCAACAAGAAACGTATCGGAAGTTAATTAAGAATTGAACATCTCCAGGCGAGTTATCGACTGCCACTTAATAAGCTATAAAGGCGCGTATGCGAATCAATTGAATTCACAGTACAATTGAAATAAAATTTTATTGGATTATTATCGTATTATTATGAACGAAACGAAATAACAAAAAAAAAAAGAAAATAAAAAAAAATAAAAAAAAATTTTTTTTATTATTTTTCTTTTCGTGGTATTTTCTCATTTAAAAAAATTAAAAAAAAATAATAAAAAAAAAATAATAAAAAAAAATTGATTTATTTTTAGTGTTGAATTTGTTTGTTTTTTTTTTTCAATTGGAATAATAAAAGTGTTTGAAATTTATTAGAATTTGGAAAGAAACCATAACGAGAAATTCTTTTTAAAAATAAAACAAAAAAAAACCCATAAAAATGAGTGCCGTGGATGCGATCATTAATTTTAAACGCGATCCCAATGAGGATTTCTATGCGTTGCTCAACTGTGATGAAAATTCATCGGTAAGTTTATCTATTTTCTTGCTTTATTTCCTATTACAAATTAAAAAAAGAAAATGAAATTCAAAAATAATGGAAAAAACAATTCAAAAGTTTTATTGTAAAAAAGAATTCAGTTTAGAAATATTCATGGTGCGGTTCATTGACTGATAAAGCTTTTAATGATTATCTGCGTAATCTTGAGTGAATGCGTAAATTCGACATTAAAAACAATTAGTTTGTGCGTCAGCATGATAATTTCTATAAAAAGTGAAATTCCCACACAATATAAGTGGCATCAGAAGTTCAATACAGGTTATTGTAAGTTCGAAACTCTTTTTGAAATCCATATTGGACACATATTTTGAAAAGAAATTTGGAGAGGATCTCTAGAGATCTCTACAGAGGATCGTTGGCATTTCGGCACTACCACGTGTATGTCAACCCAAATGTTGTCTTCTTAGACTACCATGTTGTCTTTCTTTTTCTGGAAATATTTCACATGCCATCAGATGAGGTTAGGTTACGTTAGGTTAGCTGGTAGTTTACCGTTCACAAGCAAATTCACTCGGTGGCCTATATGACCAGTGTGAGGTAAGTCCCCTTGTCATGATCCTTTAGTGGTGGTTTTGAACCACCCCAACATTCGGATGATGGTGAAGGTGTGAGGTAAGCTCCTTTATCATGGTTTGAACCACTCCAAGCTTAGGATGAATCCGGCCAGTTCTCTTAGTGGCACGTTCTTTACCATGCGCAGATCTTCAAGCGTTCTGTAAACAAAAACCGATTACGTCTATCCTAAAGTGCAGGGCACTCGCATAAAAAGTGTTGCACCAATTCCATTTCTTCCACATTAGGGCAGTTTCTGCAGTAATCGTGGTGGGGCAAACCGAGCTTATCAGCGAAATTATCAATAGCGCATATTCCGTTAGAATATCGCAAGCAACAGATTTTTAAGAAACTTTTCATGGCAATTTTATTTTACTTTACGAGTATTTGCCAGAAATCTTTGACAGGAAGTCACCGTTTTGTTGAAGAACTGTGAATTGAACCATGTTCTTACGTTTAATATGCCAACACACTACCTACTAGACTAAGGCAACTACCTAACTGTACCTAAGAAATCTTTAAAACTCTTAGTTACTAAACAATATCACTTAGATTGTAATCTCAGCATTGACTGAACGAAAATGTTGTCGAAATCTGCAGTATTTCAAAAGCTGGCTGATGGGTTCTTAACTATCTAAGGGCAGTAAACTAGCTAAGATATTATCAAGTATGTGATACGGATTTTCCACTCGAAATAATTGCTTGCAACATTCATATCTAATCAAGATATGGTGGGCATCTATAAATGAGGCGCTTGGATGTATGGACTTTCAAGCATCAAAATTAATCCGACTGTTTGATTGGAATACCGATAACGTGATACATGTGGCACGGGATATGAACCAGAACATTGGTTTTTTTTGCCAACCCAGCCCTGATTCAGCACCGATTCCTATATGGAAATTCACTTTTAGGGCCTCAACATGAGTGTGACTTATCCATACTTTGCCTTTGTGTTTAGTATAATTTACGCTCCAAAGGCTCCAAAGCCTTCCACACATTGTCTAAGAGTTCCAGAGATTTTCATTAGTTTAACAACATTTTCAATAAAGGCCCCACGAGAACGCAATCCTTCTAACTGCTAAACGCCAATGATCCAAAGAAACTTGTACAAAACAGAAGGAAGCTTACTAAAGTAATTTATTCGAAAAATAAATGATTTTTATGTAATACCCCTCATATGGTAGACCTAAGGAGAGCACACTAAAAAATTCGATTATTCCTCTAGGCTTAAATATTTTACTGCGATTGAAAAAATCCGTTTCATTACCAAAAATTAAAAACTCCCAACATGTAATCCATTAAAGGGAAAAGTGTGTGACAACAAAATTTTTTCATGCGCACTCCTATTATTTGTTGACTTAAGAAAATTGTTTCTTGTTTTTCATTCATCATTCATTCATTTGATAACAATCATTGGATTAATTCGTTCAGTCTGTTTACCAACAGCAGCTGTTGGAACATAAAAATCAATTTCATGACGAGAAATCCTAAATAATTATAAGGCTTTAAAAGTTACACAGAGAAAGAGAGAGAGAGAGAGGGAGAGAGAGGGAGAGAGAGAGAGAGAGAGAGCGAGAGAAAAACAATAACAATAACAACAAGTAATGAAATAATAATAACAGAAGCCAGTGGCTTACTAATCCTTTAATAAAAATTGTAAGAGAGTTGCAGACACTCTTACTCTCCCTCTGCCTCTCTCTCTCTCTCTCTCACTATGTGTGTTGTTTTAAGACACTTTCTTACACTACAAACGACAACAGCAAGCAAGAGCACAGTCACTTACAGAGAGATTACAATGTATTTGAAGTTGATGCGGCACAGTAAAGTTGGTAATAAAATTTTAAGCCAAAATAAATTATGACCAGTTGCCGTTAAACAGTTTTCTCATTTCTATTTGCCGTTTTAAGGAGAAGAAAAGCGGAGCAGATAGGAAGAGAAGGAAGGGTATTAGTGCTTGAAGGCAAAAAGACTTGGATTTACTGCCAGTGATTTTGTAATAACGAGAGTTGCTTTGTATGGCAAGTAATTATTAATCTTAGTTTAGGAGTCATGGTCATAATACTACAACAACAACAACAATAATAATAATAACAATAATAATAAATATAATCAATACAGTAATTAATTAAGGTTTTATTGTTTATAATCCTCGGACAAATTATTTTGTGATCGTTTTAGGTTTCCTTTCTTTTTCATTTCATTTTTAAATTAAGTCGAGGAGGCCTGAAAGTATTTACAAAACAAATAAAAAATTTCCATTAATTTTCCCTCATTTTTTTCCTTTTTTTTTATTTGTTGGTATTTATTGTGGCTTTAATTGAAATACAAATACAATAGAAAATAAAAAAAAAAAAAATTTAATTTTTTTGTTGTTTACTCAGATTGTTTTACGTTATCGCCAATAAAAATTATTAATGCCTAGGCAAACCCATCATATTGATAATATCACATGGAAATAAAGCAAATTATTTTGATAACTCAGCGAAAATTATTATCATTTTCATACCTAAGTCAGCAGGAAAAATTGAAAGGAAAAATATTTTTATTTTTTTTTTGGTTACCTTCAGTGCGTTACAAAAGTTTACAGATGAATACTAAATGTTTACATTTGGTTTATTATTGGGTGTGTACTTGACAAACGCGTAGCACAGAGAGAGAGAGAGAGAGAGAGAGAGAGAGAGCGAGAAATGCTTGGGTTTGACATGAAAGAAAAATTCCACCCAGATCAGGCAAAAACCAAGAACTTTGGTTATAGCAGAAGTAAGCTGTTTGGAATTATGCGTCACCACTACTTCGGCTTTTCTACAAGTATTATCTCATGAAAAGCTGTACAGACTGAACCTAGAGATGTAGAAATAATAGGGATTTTATATTTGTGGTGAAAATGCTGTTCAAACATTCGATGACAATGTAGTTGCTGTCGAAACGCTTGCTTGCTTTGAGCAGGACAAGAATTCGTTATGCATGCACTTTCACTACTCTGTGTAGACCTTTACTACAATAAGGTGTATGGGTGAGCCTTGTCCGCCAGTCTTGAAGTGAACCTCAAGTATGACTTTGTTCGCCTCAGCCAGTTGATAGAGATAGTCAAAGCACTGACTCATCAACAGCGTTGTTTTCCCTGTACTCGCCTCCAGTGCATTCAAATTGCGCATCAGGAAATATTATTTGGCATAAACTTTCAATAAGTCTTTGTTCGTTTATCTTGAAGTTTTTCCGCCAATATTTCCTTTTTGCCAGAATTTATTTTAAACCCATCCTGGAGGTGGCTCTGGCAACTTTTAACCGCTGTGTAGAGTTCTATTCCATCAGACAAATATCGTCTGTAGAGTGTAGATATGGACTGGCAGTATATTGTTTGGCAACTGAGTATTTTCTAATAAGAGCAATAGGGACTGTTCTCACGTTATAGTAATATCACGTTATTTCTAGAACTCTGAACCTATGATTACATTACAATTCTAGAAAGAATTGCAATTCGTGTAGTAGGGCGTTCGATCACAGACCCATACGAATCCTAAATGGTTGAACCTTATATCGATTCCCTGGCCCTTAAATGGTTTACGAATAGTTTAATAACGGAGGTATATAAGCGAGAGTTTTTGGTTCTAATACAACAAATCTGTACCTTTGGGCATATTTCTTTGAAGTACTCTTCAAGCAGAAAGTCAGGCAATTTTATTAAGCCTCCAAATGCTTATTAAAGGTACAAACATAATTATTTTACAGGATAGTTAGGCTACACTGTAGTCTTTGACACTACATGCAATGAAATCGCTGCTGGTGTGTAAATGATTTGAGAACGTCTATCAACTCGGTGTGACGAATAAGTTCATACTTAAAGACTACTGGTATAATAAAACTGTCGACGCACTGCCTAGGAAAATACTGTCAGAGCTATATGTTGGGAGGATGGCAGAGGATATTATCAAGCATTTCTTTTATGAACAATAAGCTCCATTAGGCCAACAGGAGATATCACTTCAAGGGATTACGCATCTTGAGTCAGACTAAGTGCGGTCTCCCGTTGAATGAGAAGGCTGCTTAGGGTTTTATATTGCTTGCAACTACATACATACATACATTCATAGTTGGTCATCACAATTCTTCAGTTAGGATAACAACCTAGTTTCTGACAGTGCTTATGTTGTATGTTGATTTTACTCATAAGTGGCACGTCTTACAATTTAAAGTCGACTCCGAACTACAAATTTTTTTTTTGTGAAATTTTTCATGGTAATTTTTTGTGAACTCGCCGATTTCTTTTTTTGTTTCGTTTTTGATTGAGATTTCTGACATGGGGTTTGAACTTCAGCCTCATACTTCTAATAAGCCAACAAACTTCCTATTGGACTGCTGCGACATTAAATTTAAAACTAGAATGAAGAATGATTCAAATTTAAATTAAAAATTTATTAAAAGCCTTCAAATTTGATCAATAGATGGGGCATAGTAGTCAACGAATTTAAATTCCCTTGAAATTTTAAATGAAATCACAGTGCCATGGGTCCTTCTAAATGTAAATTGCGTTGGATTTGCATTCAAAATAATGTATAGAATGCCAAAGATGGAAAACCAAAATACTGAATACGATTTGGGCATGGATACCAAGCTAGTATCTCAAGGGCTTCATTTAATAAAATATTAGAGTGCCAAAAGTAAAATGCAAATACTGTGAAGTGTTATAAATAGCACTAACTTTTAAATTTTTATTAAAAAAAAAAATAAAATTTTTTTCAATAAATTCATTAACAAATATGAGCTTGAGTGTTCAGCTTAAAATTAAAATGCGTTTAAACACTTTGAATAAGTTTTACTTATCACAAGTGCTAATAATAAATGGACCATGAACGAAAATAAAAATAAATTAATTGACCAAATAATCATAACAATTAAACTCTAAAAAATTTCCATACGTACGTAATTCACACATTTTATGAAAAAAAAAATGAAAAAATTTAAAAAATTTAATTTTTTTTTTTCAAATAAATTTTTGAAATTAAACACAGCATATCACTCACCATCATAAGTGTTACTTATTATTGTGCAATTGAAAATATGAAAATAAATTAATGAATACAAATTTTATAAACAAATACAATTGTACCAAGTTGCATTTTCTTCTTTACATGTAAAAAAAAAAAAAAAAAAAAAAAAAAAAAAAAAACTAGAAATCCAACGAAAAATTGTTTGATTTTCTAATTTTTGAAATTTAATTTTCCATGGCTTCAATTATTTTTTTTATTGTATACTTTAAGAGTCTGTATTGTGTTTTTGTGTAAATAAATAATGGCAACTGAATTAAAAAGAGTAAAATAAACTGTTTAGCAAAAAAAAAAAAAACCACGATAACCGCTAAAACCACTGAAAAACATTCCAGAAAACATACCGTCAAACAGAGAATAATCATGAAATTGATGAGTGAAATTGTATTGAACGGTATGGCGCATGGCTTACCACATGCCAATCGCATTCCATCGAAATAAAATTTTTGGAATTTCATAGCGTAACACTTGATACATGCAGCGACATCTAAACAATGTTAAGCTAAAGCAGAATAATAGAAGACTTGTGTAATAATGTTTTCAATAATAATTGGTCATTACAACTCTTCAGTCAGGATTACAGTCTAGCTTCTCTTACCAATCATGGTGTGTGCGTTCATTTTTACACATGAGTGCCAGGACCTACAGTTTAAAGTCGACTTCGAACGACAGATTATTGAGAAACTTTTTCATGGTAATTTTTATTTCCGCAGAAATCTGCTGAGAGGAAGTCGCCTTAGAAATATTTTTTCATATTTCGTTCTGGTAGAGATGTCTGACCCAGGGTTTGAACCTACCTACTAGACTGCGGCAACTACCTTCAATAATTTCTTGAAATATATTAAGAAGACATACACAGACATTATTGTATACTAAGTCCCAACGATGATAAGTCAAAGGTTGACCCTTTTGCCTACTCTCCTGTACTCCCGTCATGGCCTTCTGTATGGTCAGTGATGATGTCGATCCCTGCTTAAAATTTCTGCTCTTTCTTAAGGCGAAAACATATCTTTCACCGCATTTTTTACTTTTAAAATACTCATTGCAACTTCGGAGATACTTCCGCGAATTTTCCACTCTATTCTTGTAGAATTTTTTTGATTTGTAAACCTATTTGATTTCTTCCATAACGTGTAACGTGGCATCAGTGTTTTGCTTTCTACATTGCCATCTGCTGTAGTTAGCAAACACGTGTTTCCAGCTAGGTACTTCCAGCTAGGTCTACTCTCCGGAACGACCCGACCATAAATTGGCCAAGGATTGTCAACCCGGCCAAAGCTGTTTCAACCGGAAGTTTTTTTCCCATGGGAAAAATTTCTGGAAACAACAGCAGAGCAGCTGTTACAACAAAAGCAATAGCAGCATGTCTTAGAACAATAGGGTTGCCAACTTGCGTTGCCCAGAAAACCAGAAAAACATACCTCTGGGAGGAATGTTGGTGTTCATGAATGCGGGGTAAATATAATAAATTTTCTTTTCTTTAAATCCGCACTTCTCTCAAGAGATGGTGCCATCTGTTATTCCTATATTACTGCGAAGACAGAGTACACCCTGAAATTTCCATACATAAGTACATAAATGGTTATTACAATCCTTCAGTCGGGATTATTAAATAGCTTCTCACACCACTTATGTTGTGCGTTTTGATTTTATACATGAGTGGCGGACATACAGTTTAAAGTCGACAGTTTTTTGAGAAACTTTTCATGGCAAATTTTATTTCCACTCACAGTTTTTACTAGAAAATCTGCTGAGAAGTCGCCGAAGAAATATTTTTCCATAATTTGTTTTTGATGCCTGACCTGGGGTTTGAACCGTGGCCTCACATCTAATGTACAACACACTACCTACTAGATTAAGCGAGTTCAGTGAATGATTACATTGGAATAAAGCAATAAAAAAATGTGTGATAAATAAAAATCAATTTGTTAAACAAGACTACATGGAAATCCAACTCATGACAGTAACGTATTACAATAACAAATCAACTGTAGGTTCTAGAACTTGACAGGCAAAAACATAAATGAAGTAAATACTATATTTGAAGCAGTAATCTGGGGAGTCCGGTTATTTGAGAAGTAATTTATATGCAATGATGTTTTTAAACATTGTCTTTCTTGTAATAACTATGGATCTCTGAAATTTATTGAATTTTTTAATTGTAAACTGAAATGTTGTGTTCGTTGTACAAAATAATTGTAATGCCTAGTCGAATAAAAGATAGGTTTGAAGCTTTTGCATTTTAAACTGTTAAGAATTCGGTGGCACAGAGAATCAAAACCCAGTTTGTTGACTAAAGATGTTCGGCGACATCAAAATATTGATTTTTTTCCTTTTGACCGATCATTTTCTAAACTTGTATTATTCTTTTTTTGTAAATAAAATTCCATTTGAACTGTAATTCATATGTTTTTCTATTTCAATAAATTCCATTTCATATGCGGAACTACAAGAATTCTCAAGGAATACAATGAAAAATTCATAGAATTGAGTAAAGATATGTCATAGTTTAAGATACACTCTCTTGTTGCCATTCAAGTGGAATGTCGGGCCATTAAAATGTTTAAATATTTAAATATTTATGTATTCTACTTTCGATTGTATTCCATTAAATATTTACTTTACTTGTGTGGACAAAATAAGGGAATAAATAGCACACGCACTCAAATGAAAACGTTTTTCGAAATTCCAAATTGTAAGCGATAATAGACGTCCTGCTTTGGCATTCTATTTGCAATTGTTTTTGGCATGATTATCTTGAATTTTTAATGTTTTCTATGGCACTAGAGCAGTAGTAACCCTAGTGTTCATAGGGATTTACAAGTCAAATTTATTGATTTTCGGTTTTAAAAGCATTTTCGTTTGAAAATCTTTTGTTATGGAAAAAAAAAATTTTTTTTAAACTTTGCTTTGCCTTCAGCTTTAACCTCAAAAAGGTTTTCTTTTTTTTTTTCTGGAAGATTATCTTTACAATTCATTTCCATACACTTCACTTCAATACAATTTGTAAATTTCATTTAAACAATACTTAGATTTATTTTTTTCTTTCTCTTTTTTAATAATCCATGACTGTTGATTGTGCTGTTGATGGGTCTCATTCGTATCCTGTGTTGACAGCTGTTGCCTGTCACAGTGATTGACCCAAAACTGTGACAATAAAAATAAAAAAAAAAAAAGATTTTTTTTTCTTTGTCCATTTTTCTATTCGCTTTCTCTATTCGGTTTTCATTTTCAATGATACTTTGTGAATTTGACTTTTAAATTGTAGCCATTGAAAAGCACTATCTCTTCCTCTATTATTCGCTCTCTCTACCAGGCTGTTAATGTTGCTGTTTGTGGTTTGTAGCACAATATGACAGCTCTAATGTCATATTATACTGATACTGTCAGTAACAATTTACTTTTAAATGCGAACAGAATCTAAATCCATAATACTGAGCAGTAACTATGCGTACTCAAAAGATTAAAAAAAGAGGATAAAATAACGTTTTTTTGGCATCTTTTTGAAGTTCAAAATGCTTTTTTTTGAATTTGAATAATTTGCCAGGGTTTTCTAAGTTAAAAAAATAATAATTTTTTGTAACAGGAAAGAGTTTAAAAGGAATTGAAAAGAAATACAATCTATTTACATATAAAGACAGGGTTTATCAAATTTGATTTTTTTATTCCTTAGTTTTCGTATTGGCAGGTGATATAAAGAAACGACATACAAGTGTCAAGTATACCTTACAACCCTTTAGTCAAGACCACAACCTTGCTTCACACACAACCCATGTAGTGTATATTAATTTTGTCCACTTGTACCGGACCTACAGTACAACATCGAGTCAGATTTTTGTGAAAGTTTTCAGGATATTTTCTCTTAAATTTAATCGTGCGTCTTATAGGAATTACGTTATAGACCAAGAAGACTGGAATAAGAAGCTTATCAAAAATATTTTACACGGGCTTCCTCAGTACAAAATATCGTAAAAGATCACACTCTATTTGAAGTCGCCGTAGTATAGTAGGCAGTGTGTTGGTTTATTAGACATGAGGCCACATTTCAAACTCCATATCAGACATCTCCAACAAAACGTAGTATGAAAAAATAGGCAACTTCCTCTCAGCAGATTTCTGGCAAACGCTCTCTGAGATTAAATAAAAATTGTGATGAAAAGTTTTTCAAAAAAAAATCTGTCGTTCAGAGTTTACTAAAACTATAGGTTCCACCACTCATGTATAAAAATTAACAAACGCAACATAAGTGGTGTAGGAAGCTTGGTTGTAATCTTATTTAAAGGGTTGTAATGCCACATATCTTATATCCTAAACCGATAAACTGGTACCCTAATTATTTAATACAGGAGTTCACGACAAAATCAGGCATTTTACAAGGTTTTGTTCCATCCGAGACTATGGTGCGGACATTTTCTAACAACCTTCTGTTTTTAACTTCACTGTCTACGGCCTGCAGCGGTTTCCAGACTGGAGCGAGAGAACTTCAAATGAATGAATCACTCCTAATCTAACCTATCAAGCATAAGGTCACGGGAATACGGTCGTTTTCTGTGTATACTAGACTGAAATTTATTGTGCAGTGAGAGCAATATTAACGAGGCTGGGGTCAATAGAATTCCTTATCCGTCATATTTTGATTTTTTCAATTGCCAATTAAGTAACAAAGAATGAGATTGCCAGAATGAATACCTTAACATGAATATTTTCAGGAAGTTCTCTAGAATTTGTAGACTTTTGTCATAGTTAGCTATTTCCGGTGCTTTTCTTATCAACTTAGGGTTGAAAGCTGGTTCAGGTATTGCGTAGTTACTAGGAAGTTGGAAATCAACAGCATCAAGGCTATAGATTCTGTGCTTCCATTCCTTCTCGGAGTTTAGTCTCATTGATGTATTTAAAGCCAACATATCTATTGATATCCAGTTATCGATAGTGGACAATGCCAAACACAACAGCGTATGAGTTTCGAGGAGTTCATTAGAGTATCAAATCAAAACTGGTTGCTTTTACTGTTATTCCATGGATACATAATTGGTTATTACAACCCTTCAGCCCAACAGTGTGTGAAGATAAATTCGAATTTGAAAATCCAAGACGCAATCCACAAATTTTAGCAGCGCCACATTTAGCGTTAACAGAGCAAAATTTTCTTAACAGAGCAAAATTTGCCCTTAACAGAGCACTGTTAGAGGTTTAACAGTATCCATCTGAAAGAAGGTCACTTGCGTAGAAGTTAATTTTAGGGCATATACTAAGTCTAGGAGTACCATATCATACTCGAAGGAAGGTTTCAAGGCCTTTTTATATAATCAGCGAAATAGTCCCACATAAAGTGATATGGTATTGTGAAAATTGGCTTTGAAACTATCAATTTTTTTATTGAAAATTCTCTAGAAGATCAGTGGCCATTTTGGAAGATATAAGAAATAGTACACCATACAGACTATATGTACATGATAGTCCAGAGTGTCCTCTTTCCAACGGTGGTAGTGGATAGCTGAAATAATTTTGTGAGTCGAGATATTCAATTTTTAAAAAAAATCGATTTTCGACCAAAATCGTATGAAAATTCTCTAGAAGATCAGTGGCCATTTTGGAAGATATAAGAAATAGTACACCATACAGACCATATGTACATGATAGTCCACTGGAATAATTCCGTTCTCTATCCCCACCGACCGTCCTTTTCATTTCAGCAGTATTGTTTACAAATAACAATGATCATAATGAGAATTAAACTTCACGTCAATAGTCTTCAATAATTGCTAAGTAGAAGATTAAACTACTTATTGCCACTGTTAAACAGTTAACAGTGCTCTGTTAAGGGTAAATTTTGTTCTGTTAACAGCCAATTTTGCTCTGTTAAAGCCAAATGTGGCGTTGCTAAAATTTATGGATTGCGTCTTGGATTTTCAAATTCGAATTTAACTTCACACACATTCAGCCACACTTATGTTGTGTGTTTTAATTTCATAGATGAGTGACGGGACCTACAGATTAAAATCGAAAGAATTTTCTTACTTTCAGAGTTTTTGACAAAAATCTACTGAGAAGTAGTTGCCGAAGAAATATTTCTTAATTTTTCGTTGATGATGTCTGATCTGGGATTTAAACCGTCGATTCACGTCTAATAAGCCAACACACCACCTACTAGACTACTACTACCTACGACTTCTATTTTATATTTTATTTTCCCTTAAGGAGATCTCTCTAGCCTAGAGGCTATGTTCTAGGCAAGAGGGCTAGTGGCAAGGTATTTGACAGATAAATCGTTCTGTCGCTAGCAATGTAGACATATTTGAATCCTTTTTCATTCAACTTGTATTTCAAGTTGCAAATCATTATATTGTAAGTGCAGGGATCTCTGCTTGAATAGAATTTTAACGAAATACCATAGAATACTTTGTCAAAATAATTGACTTGTTTTTAGTGTACAAGCAGTAGTCATTTTCCAAATGCTATTCTTTATTGCTATTCATCACTGCTATTCATTTCATTTGCTATTCCTATTCATATTTATGATTGAAGTACCACTACCCTGTAATTTATTGCAAGAGCTGTATGACTTTAATTTTGTTAAATATTTCATAATAAAATTTCAAATGCTTCAGTTAAACAAACAGCAAATAAAAAAAAAAAACTAATTGTAATGAAATAAGACTTTACAATTGTAATTTTTTTTATAAAAAAAAAAACTTTTTTTTTTCATTTTAAAAAACTTTTATTTCCCTCAATAGTTTTTGTCTGATGACTGCATGTCAATTGCTACTTAAGGTTTCAGTTTTTTTTTTTATGAATTAATTTGCATTGAATTAAAAACACAGCAGGGCGAAATTATAAAAAAAAAAAATTGTCCGGATGACAGCTGAAAGAGACGCTAAACAGTGTTAATTTCATTCATTTGTAATGCGGATTTTCTAAGGCATTTGAAAATTAGTTTGAAACCGCCATTGAAATCCAAGCATTTGGTAGTGAAGCAACGTAAAAAATAAAAAAAAGTTTTCGAATATTTTTAATTAACGCTGTGGTACTGTTCTCTTGATTATCCTTAGCCTTTGTAACGGCATCCATCCGGTAGATTGAATACTTCAAAGTGACATATACATGGTAAAAGAATCTGAATCTGTACCAGAACTCGACATTTGTGTCAATCAAAAAAGTTCACTGGCGAGCTTCTTTTCTAGGCCTCTCGCTATGATATTTTAGAGCACAGAATCATATCTGATAAGTTAGCAGTGTAAACATACATACGTACACATACATAATTAGTCAATACAATCCTTAAGTCAAAAATACAACTTAGCTTCTCACAACACATACGTTCAGTGTGTTAATTTTTATACGTGAGTGTCAACGACGACAAATTTGTTTAAGAAACTTTACATGGCAATTCCTTATTTATTCTCAGAGTTTTTGCCAGAAATCTGCTGAAAGGAACAGATCGGAGAAATATTTTTTCAGATTTCGTTTTGTTCGATATGTCTGGGCTGGGGTTTGAAGCAACACATTATCTACTAGACTAAGACGTGTTCAGTTAAAACAACCAGCCAACAATTTCCATTATAAGCCTGATTTATTGAGGGAAAAAGATCCTGAGGTAAAGAGTTTAAAAACTGAACACCATAAAAACACTGTTATTCAGCGGTATCGTATGTCAGCTCTTTCCCCAATGGAAACCGTTTCCAACTACTGGGAAAGTAATTGATTTCACTTTGCCTGTGTTTCTTATTTCTTTTAGAAACTTTAAGCAACATGGACGGAGTTATACTCCTTTGTGTCCCATCGCTCTAGATTTGATTAAAGACGACAAATAGTTTGTTTGCAGTCGCCGTAAGTCTAGTATGTAGTGTGGACACGAACCAGTGGTTTAAAGCTCTGCTTAGACTTCACGAACAAAGCGTAATATGAAACTTATATTTCTTCTGACAAAAATTCTGAGAATAAAAATAAATTACCATGGAAAAGTTTTGCAAAAATCTATCGTTTGGACACTCATAGAAAACACTAACACAAGCACAATGGGTGGTGTACGACGGTAGGTAGTCATCTTGACTAAAGGTTAAGAACTTCAATAAAATTAAACAATATCAACCACATGATAGCAGACGAGTCTTGTCAGTCCAAGGCACATTGAAAATTTTGTAAATCAAACTTCATTTTTCCGAAAATAAATGAAATCCTTGTCTCCAAAACCTAACCTAACAATTTACAAGTTTCCTTTTCCTCAGTCGTTCACAAAATGTAATTAAAATGGAAAATTTAAACATTTTCTACCTCAAAAGAGATTCTTGACAAACGAAACTCAAATCAATTCTTCCAACAATCTTTACAAAAGGATTATCTGCCGTATTTATCTCTCTCTTCCTCTCGTTTAATATCTTATGCTTTAGTTATGCAAAAGGCAAAGAAATTTATTTTGAAATGTCCTTCATAACTTAAAACTCCTCTACTCCACCGTTACCAGAAAGCATTAACTTGGTTTAGATAGTCGTCGTCTGCTTTTATATTAAAAACGAAGGTGATGCTCATAATAATATTGTGTAGCAAAGTTTTAAAAAGCACCCCCTTGTGGCAATAAAATGTACTATTTAATGGCAAGTATGGAGTATGGAAAAAGCAGCAGTTGTATAGTTAAATAAGAAATTTGGAATGGCAAGAGTTTAAATTTTTCTTACAAAACATATTTACGAGTGAAATATAAAAAGTTTTAGTCCGTATCCTATCAGTTCTTACCAAGCCATTTAAACTTTTAAATTTAATAATGCTGGTTGGAAATGGAATATTATTTCATTCATATGGCCAGCAGCAGCAGGCCTCACAGTACCTCATTCGATCAAACCAATTTTCGTACACTTTTTCAAGTGTATGGGATCTCGGCAATGTCATCACGAATGTTGGCCATCAAATGCTTAACAGTCCCTAGTTTGTCGGCATAGCACTTTTCTTTAATGGTTTCTCATAGAAAATAGTTCAACGGTGTCCAATCACAGCCTTCCGGCGGACAATTGACATCACCATTTCGGCCTAAACCGCCATTAAACGTTTGAGGCAATAATTCGATTGTAGCATGACATGTGAGGCAAGCTGCAATACCTTGTTGAAACCAAACATTGTTCACATCAATACCATAAAGACTGGGTACAAGGAAATCCATTATCGAGGTGCGATAGGTGTCTCCATTGATAGTAATGGTTGCGCCGTTCTCATTTTCAAACGAATACGGGCCTATAATGCCTCAGCACCACAAGCCGCACCAAACAGTCACTCGTAATGGGTGCACTGGCTTCTGTAAGAGCTCGTGTGGATTTTCTGAGACCCAAACACGGTAATTTTGCTTATTAACGTACCCACCAAGATGAAAATATGCTTCATCCGACAATTTTTTTTTTTTTTCAAAATCGACATCATCGTACATTTTCTCGTTGTTCAATTTAGCGCAGCAATAACTCTTGAACCAATTGAACTTTTTAAGGCATCCTA
This sequence comes from Sarcophaga bullata, assembly GCA_005959815.1. Lineage (NCBI taxonomy): Eukaryota > Metazoa > Arthropoda > Insecta > Diptera > Sarcophagidae > Sarcophaga > Sarcophaga bullata. The sequence goes on from QOCX01000538.1 coordinate 40,838, forward strand.
CCGAGATTTTTTCGCAAAATTCAACATCAACTGACGTGTGAAGTCTTCTATTCTTGAGAACGATGACAAGTTGATGTTGATGATTTTTCACTCACATTCTCAGTAACAGCTTCGATATTTTCGGGTGTACGCACGGGTGTTCGAGCACGCTCATTTCTTGGCTCATCCATAATGAAACCAGTTTAACGAACTTTAGCAATAATCTTGCGTACACCGGGCTTTGTTGGTCCTTCTTGGCGACCAAATTTTCTACGCTACGTTAGGCAAGCGTAAATCGATTCATTACGTTCAGTGGGAGATAAGCTGGAGATGTGACAGAATAGAGTGACAAAAGTATTGTCAAATTCGAAACGATTCAAATTTAAACCGATAGATGGCCTTTTACCGTTTAATCAACAATGTTGATCACTTTTTCAGTATCTTACATTCTACAGGAGAGATGCTTCAACCAGAAGTTACGCTTTTTATTGAGGCATCATTAGTTGGAGATTTTGTTGTAATGTAATGACTAATTATGTATGTATGTATGTATGGATATGATTTTATTTTTTTTTTTAATTCTTGTTTTATTTTCCTGTTATTTTAGCCTGTATTGTTTGCTTAGTAAATATTCTTGAGAAACGCCAAGTGTTTATTCGGGCAATAGAACAAGAAAAACAAAAAATAACAATTCTACTACATAGGACAGCCTCTTGAAAGGTAGAAAAGAAAATAAAAACAATAACAAGTCAATGGCAACATATTAAAAGTTGCCAGACTAAAAATAAAAGCAGTGTTAATAGGAAGAAAGGTAAAGTTGCCAGTCTACATATACTGTAACATTTTACAATATAAAGTTTGTTTTAAATTTGACCAAAATTTTTTTGTATGCACTCCTCAAATCAATGCAGGGGTAAATTATTATTTAAAGTACCTAATTAATCACAATTTATATGCAGTTTCTTTATTAACATTTAGCAGGACACAATTTTCGTTTATTTTTTTTTTTTTTTGCTCTCTCTCATCTCTTTTTATTCATCTTTTTTACCTTCTTTCTTATACAGGCACTTGATAGTTTGTATTGGTAATTAATTTAATTAATAAAAATAAATATACTATGTTGCCATAGGAGAAATAACAAAAACAACATAGCATAACATGAAAAAAAAATTGTCACCGTAAGCATCAACATTCTTTTTTATCATGTTGCTATAGAGTCTTTGAAAAATGCCATCAAATTTTCTCTATAAAGGCGATGTCCCGTCATCCATTTAATTAAAGAAGTAAAGAAGTTAAAAAGAGAATTGGAGACAAAAATAAAAAAAAAATATTGTTTTACACAAAGAAAATATATTTGCTGATCAATATAATGCTTCAAGAAAGTATTTTGAAAAGATCAAAATCTCTAACTAATGCCGACTCAATAATAGAAAGCGTAACTTCTGGATGAAGCATATCTCCTGTAGAATGTAGGATACTGAAAAAATTATCAACATTGTTGATTAAACGGTAAAAGGCCATCTAACGGTTTAAATTTGAATCGTTTCGAATTTGACAACGCTTTTGTTACTCTATTCTGTCACATCTCCAGCTTATCTCCCACTGAACGTAATGAATCGATTTACGCTTGCTTAACGTAGCATAGAAAATTTGGTCGCCAAGAAGGACCAACAGTGCCCGGTGTACGCAAGATTATTGCTAAATTTCGTTAAACTGGTTCGCCATTACGTGAGCGCCATTACGTGAGCGTGCTCGTACAGTACGTACACCCGAAGGATTACGATTTAGCTTCTTATGCCAGTTACGTTGTGTGAGTTAATTTTATACATGAGTGGAGATGTGGGATATAGGATTTGAACCGCGAACTCACGTCTTGTAAGCCAACATACTGCCTACTAGACTACGCGACGACTTATAACCCTACAGTCGGATTTTTTTTTTTTTTTTTTTTTTTTTTTTTTTTTTTTTTTTGACGAAAAAGAATGAAAATGGAATCTAACCTCCTCATAATATTTCATCTGCTGCTATCATCACTCATCGCCATTTTCATATTTTTTTTTAATGCCGTTTTTCCCCCTCTTCTTTTCAAATTTATTTCGACTTATTCGAGTTTGACTTGTGGGACTATTTATTTTGGCATGTGTGTACGTTACATTATTATGTTTTAAGCGTGTGTGTGTATGTATTAAGCATTCTCATATGTATACAAACAATATTTGAAGGCATGGTAATTATTGTTTTGAGACTTCCTGAACAAACAAACAAAGACAGACAAACAAGAAATTTCCATCTCAAAGGAGTTGTATTCTAGTGAACTTAATAAAGGAGGACGACCCCTCCTCTCACGTTTAGAGCATTGAACATCTTAATATACATACATACAGTGCTGAAGAAAACAAATTTAAAAAGTCACAATTTTATTGTTTCCCCTACCGAATTTCAATATTTTTTTTCGAATATCTAGTCATGAATACTCCTTTAAATGTTTTCAAAGTCATGGACATTGTTTAAGTAATTTTTTGTTTTCTTTTCGTTTTTAAATGAAATATTTTGTAAATGCCACAGAGAGAGAGAGAGAGAGTATTTTGTTATCTTAATAGCCGCATATAAATGGCAAGGAAATGTGTTGTGTCGTGATTTTATGGGCGTGCTTGTAGCACACCTTGTAGTTAAATTTTTATAAAAAAAAAAAAAAAAAAAAAAAAAATTCTTTTTACACTGTCAGTCATAAATTTTGCCAGAAAGGATTTCATTACTGATTCAATATCTCCCTTTCTCTCTCTCTCTCTCTCTTTCTATCTCACTATCTAAATAATAAAAGTATAATATTACCGACAATGTAAAGATAAAAATTTAACACACATGCTGTCATGTACACAGAGACCCAAAGGTGGTGTATACATTCATATTGACTTTCTTTCTTTGACGCTCATCCTTATACATGCATGGACATAAAACGAATAGAAAAAGTTGTAGTCAAGATCGACTATATGATACTTTATATCGTAATAATGTTTTCAGAATAATTTCTAAAATTTTAGGCAGAGAACCACCATAATTTCTGAAATGCTTAGAGGCGAGTAGACTTTTGTTCTTTCCTGTAGGTCAACCTAGTGGTTTACAAAGACAACGTTTAACAACAGGTTATTGAATAAAAATATTTCCTATAATCAGCATTTGCTATGATTATTCTCAGAATAGGCATTCGGATTTGACATTAAGTTTTATGTCTTGTAACACTCAACATAGTAGTCACCGTAGTCCCGAAAGTAGTGTGTTGGCTTATTAGACGTGAGGCCATGGGCAGACATATCCAATAAAACGGAATATGAAATACAAATGTCATGCAAGTTTTTTTCAAAAATCTGTCGTTCGTAGTAGACTTTAAACTGTAGGTTCCGCCACTCTTGCATTCAATTAACACACACAACATCAGTGGTGTAAGAAACTAGATCGTAATTCTGACTATAGACCAATTATGTATGTATGTATCTAACACACAATGTAGGCTGTGGGCAGAGGCATACCATGGACCATAGACATGGTTGAAGGGGTGCATTGATCATTCTAGTGTAAGAAGTTAGATTGTTTGATTAACCGGATTACCGTCACTGAAACACTATTTCAGAACACAGAAATTGAATCAATTTTGTATTGAATCTCTACGGATAAATGTGTGTGAAGATAATTTTCAAATTTGAAAATCCAAGACGCAATCCATAAATTTTAGCAGCGCCACATTTAGCGTTAATAGAGCATAATTTGCTCTTAACAGAACAAAATTTGCACTTAACAGAGCACTCTGATCCCTAGATCATCAAAGAATACTATGCAGTTCTAAATGAACTTCCGGATCATGTGGGTCATACATATGTACGCAATTGGTCATTACAACCCTTCAGTCAGTATTACGATCTAGCTTCTAACATCAGTTATGTTGCAGGCGTTAATTTTATACATTAGTGGCGTAACCTACAGTTTGAATTCGACTCCGAACGATAGATTTTTCTGAGAAACTTTTCATGGCAATTTTATTTACTCTTAGAGAGTTTTTTCCAGAAATCTGCTGAGAGGAAGTCACCGAAGAAATATTGTTGCATACTTCGTTTCGATGGAGATATCTGACCTGGGGTTTGAACCGTGGTTTCACGTCTAATAAGCCCACACACTACCTACTAGACTACTACTATAGGTTCATTTGCATCCCAGCAGCCTATTCTCTTCCTTTACCAAAGGTTAATTTAGTTGCGCTTGTAAACCAGTGAGATAGTCTCAAACTTAGAAGAGCACTGGTTTCTCTTTCATTACCATCCTCGCAGCAGTACAGCACTCAAAGGAGTGCCAGCTAACTCAGTGTATATGTATTGTAACGAAATTTGCATTTTTGAAATGTTCTCTTAAGATTATTATGGTAATTCAACACACTCATACATGTACATACATACACGCACTGCTTTTCAAGTTATTCAACGAAAGTAAAGAGTAATATACACACACGGTGCATGCTATATGCTCGTACATATCGTATGTATGTACACACATATAGTAAATTATTGTACACCAACACTTGCATTTACACTCGCATATATATTTTGATTTGTTTATATACGTCGTTATATGTTGTTATAAATAGGGGTGAGCGACACATATTTATCTCATGTATTTGCAAGGAATTCTTGTTTGTCATCCGACAATACTGATTTAGATTTCGATATGTAGTGAGTTGTGTGTGTGAGTATGTGTGTAAAGTTCTGTGTGTATTTCTGTTGATTAGAAATTAGAAATTTATTTATACAATTGCCTTCAAATTAATTGCATTTGTATGGGTTTAGTATATGAGTACATATGTATATGAACGAAAGGATTGTATTCGTTTCATTATTAGATTTGTTGTTATGTGTGTGAAGTTAAATTCGAATTTGAAAATCCAAGACGCAATCCATAAATTTTAGCAACGCCACATTTGGCTTTAACAGAGCAAGATTTGCTCTTAACAGACCAAAATTTACACTTAACAGAGCCAACGTGTAAGTTGGTACGGAATTTTTCCAGTGGACTATCATGTACATATAGTCTGTATGGTGTACTATTTCTTATATCTTCCAAAATGGCCACTGATCTTCTAGAGAATTTTCATACGATTTTGGTCGAAAATCGATTTTTTTAAAATTGAATATCTCGACTCACAAAATTATTTCAGCTATCCCATTACCACCGTTGGAAAGAGGACACTCTGGACTATCGTGTACATCTAGTCTGTATAGTGTACTATTTCTTAATATTCCAAAATGGCCACTGATCTTCTAGAGATTTTCATACGATTTTGGTCGAAAATCGATTTTTTTAAAATTGAATATCTCGACTCAAAAAATTATTTCAGCTATCCCATTACCACCGTTGGAAAGAGGACACTCTGGACTATCATGCACATATAGTCTGTATGGTGTACTATTTCTTATATCTTCCAAAAGGGCACTGATCTTCTAGAGAATTTCCAATAAGAAAATTGATAGTTTCAAAGCCAATTTTCACAATACCATATGACTTTATGTGGGACTATTTCGCTGATTATATAAAAAGGCCTTGGAACCTTCCTTCGAGTACGACATGGTACTCCTAGACCTAGTATATGCCATAAAATTAACTCCTACGCAAGTGGCCTTCTTCAGATGGATACTGTTAAACCTCTAACAGTGCTCTGTTAAGGGCAAATTTTACTCTGTTAAGAGAAAATTTTGCTCTGTTAACGCTAAATGTGGCGCTGCTAAAATTTGTGGATTGCGTCTTGGATTTTCAAATTCGAAATATCTTCACACACATTTTGTTGTTGTTGTTTTCATTTCCTTCCATAATAGGTTTTTGCTGTCTTTCAATGGAAATATTTTTCTCGCCTGAACAAGTAGCATTAACTGGAGAATTAAAAAAAAAATTTCTTTTTTATTTATAAGGAACGTCCCATCAATATCAGTAGAAATCATTGAACACAATCTAAACAAAGATGCAGAAAGATAGTCGTCATCGGTAGTGGACGTGGCTCTACGCACAAAAATGAAATTCATAGTCAGTTGCAGTGTATTGTTCACGGCATAACTTAGAAAAGCACAACTTAATCCTATTATTAGCATCTCTGTATTGCGTTTAATAGGTAAATATATAGAGCAGCTGCTAAGGAACTCTTAATAAGTGCTAGCTGGCTTCTTCTAGTGAATCCTAGGAATAGAAAGCCTACACTGTGCATCTCTCCAATGGTGCACAATTTCTGTTCCATTAGGCAATACTGTGGTTCGCTAGTGGAATTTTCAGTTGTTCGCCTGGTTTTTTCACTGAAATAAAGATTGTGGCTCCTGAACTCGGCGATACAGAAGCTAATAATAAAGCCTACACTCTTGCAAAAGTTGATGCTACGGATTATTCCAGCAAATGGCTTCACACAAGATATGAGAATATACTCACTTGTAGAGACCGAATAAGATCCTTACCAATAGTGCATCTTAGGAACATAGTGTGCAGATTGTCCGGAGACTGAGAATACCTCACAACGACTTTGGCAGAAAACGTAATGTCATCGTCAGGGAATTGTGGTCTCAAGAAGAAGGATTTTGGGACTCCCACAAACTGTTGAAAGGTGATATGAACAGAATCCATATCTTCGTAAAATTATTGGAATGTCGAAGAAGTTCTTCAAGGGTAATAAGTATATTACGGAACAGACAGTGGTGTGTTATAGAAATGAAGTAAACTATGGCCTTCGAAGTGACTGTCAATTTAAGCTTAGCAAACCTAACCTATTTCTAAAGATTATTAATCTGATTGAAAACATAGGCTTTAGCTGACCAGCCAGTAGGCCGTAGTCTAAAAAGAAGTGTGCTGGCTTAACCCTATCGAACGAAACGGATAATGAAAGAAATTTTTCTTTCGAGCAAAATCTTTGCGAGTAAATACAGAATTTCACGAAAAGTTTCTCAAAAGACTATTCGAAGTTCGAAATCGACTTCAAACTGTAGATAATGCCACTCAGGCATAAAATTAACACACAAAACATGGGTGTTGAGAGAAGCTAGGTTGTAATCCTGACTCAAGAGTTGTAATAACGAGCTTGCATTAGATTATTACGTGCCAATTGCATCCAGCACATACCAGACCTTTCCATACTCAAACATGGTTGGTGTAAGGAGCTAGGTTGTAATCCTGACTAATGGGTTGTATTAACCAATTAAGTAAGTAAGTATGGTGGTACCAGCTCGTAGTAGATAATTACTTGATAATTGCATCCAACATACATCCGACCTTGCACAAGGTTACCTCGATTCAGTGATGACCCCTTTAGCCGGAAATAGTTGTAGGCAGTCATTATTTCTTTCTACCATGAGTAGTCGCCGTAGTCTAGTATGTAGTGTGTTGGCTTATTAGACGTTAAACCTCGGTTCAAACCCCAGGTCAGACATCAAACCGAAAATATGAAAAAATATTTCTTCGGCGACTATCGCTCAGCCGATTTCTGGCAAAAACTCTGAGAGTAAAAATAAAACTGCCATGAAAACTTTCTCAAAAAATTTGCGGTTCAGAGTCGACTTTAAACTGTAGGTGCCGCTACTCATATATAAAATTAATGCACACACATAAGTGGTGTGAGAAACTAGGTCTTTGATCCTGACTGAAGGATGTATGTGTATGAGTAGATTTCTTTGTAATTCATAACGATTCTTACATGAAGTTCGGTGTAGTGGTTCAAAAGCATGTTTACAAAATCAAGCATCCCAGGTTCGAATACAGTAGAGCGGATAAAACCAATTAAATTTCAGGATTCTTAAGAACTTAAGAAAAGGATTTGAAATTCTCGGACAACTCTTTAAACATCTTAAACATCAATACGTGCTCAGGCTCGCACTAAAACTAAACTCTAAACAAGTAGCCCGAAAGTATCAAAAAATATGGCCTCAAACTAGAAACTTCAAAAAAAAACTCCATTTCAGATAAAAGAACAGCTGCAAGAGTACATGTATGCTCCCAAGATATATAAGAGGAAAGAGAAACGTCTTAACAATGTTGCCAAGAAGACATAATCCTCTAAATTTCAATGTTTTTCCAAACTTGACAGCTGAAAAACAAATACCGAAGTGCGTAATGAAAACCACTTTTCTTTGAATTTTCCTTTTTAAAGTCCTTTTATCATAATTTTTTTCTGATCATTTGGTTTTTTTTTTATTGATTTTAAAAACTTTATCTTAAAATTCATGATAAAAACATGAGTGGGGGGGAAGGGGGAGGCTGAGATAATGCTAGTGTTGCCAAACAAGCATTCAATTTCATTAAAAGTGCGAATAAAGCCAGTGTCAATGAAATTGTGTTCAGGTACCTGTGTCTGTGTATGGGGGGTGTGAGTGAGTATAAGTAATGAGATTATCATGTTTTAGCATTAATGTCCTGCAGTCTTAATGCTCTCACCAATGCTTTTCAAGCCCGTTAGTTGCTACAACTGCTTGTTACAACTTAAGCAACGTACTCTCTCTGTAGGTGCGGGCTATAGGTGTGTAGAAGGCAGGCAAGGGAAGTGTGTGTTAGCTAGCTAAGCAGTATGTTGTGTCACGAAATAATAATTTTATTTAAGATTTTGCCAAAAGCTTTTAACATACATACGTACATATCGTAGAGACAAAAACTTGAAACGCAAACAGTTTTTCTCATTTATTAAGGATTCATAAATACACACACACATACGTACACTTTCGATATGAATATTGACAGAGTGATACAGGGGGAGGGGGTGTTGGTTTCAAGGTATAAAAATTTTTATTATAAATCAGGGCGTTGTTTCTCTTAACAACAATACTTTGGGCTGCTTTCCCTCCACCTTGTAATTTCTTTAGAATGCGGCATAGACAAAGCAGCACAGACTTTAAAAAAAAATAATTTAAATAAGAAGAAGAAAAAATAGAAAATGGAAAATGGAAAATGGAAAATTAAAAGTAATTTCAAATTGCTGACAATTTATGTAAATTAAGTTAAAAGGTATAGAAAATTAATTCAAATTTATGAATTGAATTTCCATACAAAAAATTCAACACAAAGAAAGCAAAAATTAAAACTTGGCTAACGCCCTTAGGGAAACGATTTCCTCTTTACTACGATGCCATGGTATTTTGTTTTTTAATTTTTTGTAATTTAAAAAAAAATATTTTTTTTGTCTATAAAAGCCGACGAAATTAGACTTTGCTTGAGTGAATTAAATTCGTAATTTTTTTTCTTCTTTTAGTTTCCATTTTATTGTGAAAAATTGTTGGCAATTATTTAATTATGCTTTCGTAAATGAA
>QOCX01000538.1:50133-61845 GCA_005959815.1 Sarcophaga bullata
AAAAATCTCAAAATTTTCTTCATATTTTCTTTGGTAGTGTTACCAGGTACGCTATCGGCCACAGTTTTTTTGGGGGGAAGCAAAATTTAAATTTCCTTTAATAGATACTGAATGGAGGAAATTTTTCAAATGCTTATACAACCACATTCGTATATACATGCATACATAATTTATCATTATAACCTTTCAGTTAGGAGTACGACTTAGCTTCTCACACCACTTAAATTGTGTGTGTGTTAAATTTATCCAGAAGTGGCGGCACCTACAGTTTTAAGCCGACTCTGAACCACAGATTTTTTTGAGAAACTTTCCATGATTTTTTATTTTATTTTACTCTCAGAGTTTTTGACAGAAATAGTCTGAGAGGAAGTCGCCGTAGAAATAACAGCTAATAAAAGCCAAACACTCTAGCTACTAGACTTTATAAAAGCTTTGGGGCATATCCTCTCTTTTGTTAAAGTATCGCAATGCCAGAAATGAAAACCCTTAGTTGTAGTTGAATGACAGAATAGGTCTCATCGGTTTTACAACGAAATCTTATTGGATCCAAGGTAAAAGACAGCCCAAAAGTCTAATCCCTAAAAAAAACTAAAAAAAACTGTGGTAAAAAGAAAAAAGCGGCAACTGTTAGAATATATGACCAAACGAGTCTGATTTGTTGCATTTTCAATCAATGTTGCCACAGTTCCCGTTATAAGGTTTTCGCATTTCTTACAGATTTTTAGAGTCTGAGGGTTATTGAAACAGACTCGCGACTTCAATATGTGCCAAAAAGGGATACCATAACCGTTCCAGGTACGGAACGGTGAAATTCATCAAAAAAAGAAAATTGGCGAACCGTTCCTCCATTAAGTATCATGTGTTATTCAATCCCAACTCATCAAATTGATTAACAGAAATTTATTGAGCATGATTTGGTAAACGTAGTTGTCCTCAGTAGTTCGTTGGGTTGCCCTCAACCTAAATATCACACGATGCAATAACTTTGAGGGGGGTGTAATGACCATTTATGTTTTATACGGAGGTTGAGAATAATATTTGCTTTAAACCTTACTAGAGTCCAACTTAGAAACTTTATGGCAGTTGTAATTGATATTGGCTCCTTCACACATATGACTGTGGACTTAGACAACAACTTCTATAGAAAAAAAAATTAAGTGTTAAGAGTTTAAATGTGGCCATGTAAGCTTTCAAATCAAACACAGTGGTGATATTAAGACTAGAACTGATTGATACGATAGAAAGCGTATTGAGTTAGCGAAAGCTGAGATTAAGATTATTTCGTTTTCTGCGGATTCTCTTTGCAAGATAAGGTCACACTTACGCCAGCGATTCGGTGCATCATGTATGTCGGGGGTTTAAGAATTTCGTATTTAAAATCAGCTGCAATGATCCTTATTTTGCAGGGTTTAATCAAAATGAAATGTTTGTATTAAGAGACGGGCCTATTATCAAACTATCAAGTTGATGGTGCCACAGGAGCGCAAAATTGTGTCTACACAGATCTAAAAGGCCTCATCATTCATTATGATTTTTTATAAGATTTTGATTCTTCCATAGTCGAGATTCAGAATCGCATGAGCTTAGGCTAGAACATAAGTAACAAAATTGTTCTGTAAAGTCCGCCGATTAATGTTCAATAGTTTACCTGCAGAAACTGTCATTTGGGTATGATAAACGTAATCGTGTGGCAACTTTGCAAGAATATTTTACGTTGTTTAAGCGTAATATGCGCAAGTTTTTGTACAGTTTTTTAAACAGTGGACGGACAAAACATGAACCTAATCGATGAAACGCTAATCTCCTACCGAATCGGTTTGAAAGATGGAAGGAAATTGTTGTGCCAGTCAATAAAGTCATAATGACCGTTTGTACCAGTTGACTGTCTTCATAGGTTTAATACGATTCAAAGGAAGTTGAACTGCACTGATGAGCAGTCTCCATTGCAAAAAATCCATTAATTAGGCTATGAATTGCTTTCTCGTCTGCCTTATTACAAAGCTTTATCGCTAAGTAACTATGTTTGTCAGCAAACTTGAAGAAACTATCGCAGTAGAAAAAGTTTTGACTTCAAATCCATTTTGTTGTCCTAGGGAAGTTATATTTTTCAGAAACAAGGCCACAAAATGGAAGCATATTCTTCGGAATTTTTACTTTTAATTTTTCGAAATTACATGGTGACCTCAACTTTCTCATGTGTTTTATGCCACAATTCTACTTCATTACCAAGCTTTCCGAAGCTAGAGATCTGTAAGTAAGCCTCCTAGATGGCTTAGCTATATAAAGATAAGCATGAGTTTCATAGTTGGCTTTTTTCCTTCAACTTAACCTTACTTATAGAATTTTTAAATTTAATTTTCATTTTCTTCTTAGAATTTCTACACACACAACCACACACTATTTATGTTTTAAATAAGCGTTTGCAAGTTGCATTCACTTTCAATGTTTCTCCATCATTCTACTTAAGTTCCTACAATGTTTCCGATGGAAATTTTCTGTTTTTAGCATACTCAAGTAGATTTCTATGTAACGGCTTTGGCTGAGTGTTGATAAAAATCTGTTTAAGAAAATAAGATTTTTCGCTTTTGCTATTGCTTGTGCATTACGTTACGTTACGTTCCGCACGTATCAATAAATCATGACAGCATTGTTAAGGATACTAAAATAATAGCAAAACAACAGCAACAAGGATTATAATAGCAATTGCGATAACAATAACAAGGACGATGAACAAGGATGCAAGGCGTACATACGGATAATATCATGACCAGTCGTAATAAATTTTACAACTTTTCATGTGCAAGTAACCACAGAAATATATTCTCGAGTAGATTTTATTTGTTTTGTGGTGTGCGGTATGGCACAAACAAAAATAAAAATAAATTTTAAGATGCATTAAGAGGTGAGGAGGGGCAGGCAGTTGTAGTCTAATATGCATTGTAAGCAAAAAAAAGTGTAATACTCGCAGTTAGTTACTTAGTTAAGGTAGTTAAATTAGTTTGTATTGTAATAGTGGTTTTTAGTAGTTGTTGTGGTTTTGCTGTTATTTTCGTTTATAATAACAATGCGAGCAGCAAGCAACACCTTTAAGCCACAAAAAAAAAAAAAAAAAAAACGTTTCTCCTTCTATTTTTATTACAAATTTTTTTTTTTGGCTTTGGGCGGTTTTTGAGGTTCATCATGTTATTTACGCAGTCAGTGTATCTATTGAAAATATGAAAATACGAATTGCAAAAATTAAATTATTTTCATTGAAGGCCATCGAGAAACTGAATTGAAATGAAATGAAATGAAAAATATTGCAAATGAAATACGTACTCTTTGTCAATTCGATTATGTGGATGATACTCTTCTACAACAAAACAGTAAAATGTTGCTAGAAAGCCTTCATATTGCATACACCCTTGTATATACAATGTATACAAACATTATTCCAATTCAACATGGCTGCCACTGTTGAAACGTTGTTGCCGTATAAAGTTTTCAACAACAACAAAATCTAGTGGTGTTTATTGGTTTAAATGAGTTCAAGTTTCTATTTTATTCAATTGATTTAGAAGTCAAGTATGGCGAGAAGGGAAGGTGAGAAAAGCAATTGAATTGAATAGAAATAAATTTATACGATTTGTAAAACTCACAACGCAATACAAATTCAGTGAAATCAAAAGAAGAAGAAAACAAAAATAATTAAAGAAATAAAAAAAAAACCGTAGAAAACCTTAGTATTTAAATATACGGCAAAGGCAGTTGTAAAAGCAGCACAAATGGTGTGTAGGCAGGAGCAATAATTTGAAAAAAATTGTTTTGGTTAAAGGCCCAACATCTGTTTTAAGTGTCAAGGAGCCCTGCTAAAATAGTATGTTTTTTGTAGGGCCAAGAAAAATAAGCAGTTCCCTCGACTTATTTTGCAGAGCTGAAATCATACCTATAAAGGCTGCTCTTGGGCGAATGTAGCTTGTCCCTGGTGAAGATATTCGTTGAATACTTCTGCATGAATTCTTGGGTAAGGTGATATTAAAGTTAACAATAAAGCTAATGGACATGCAAACGTAGGTACATACATAACATAATTGGCCATTACAACCCTTCAATAAGGACTACGACCTAGCTTCTCACACCACTTAGTGTGTACATGTTACTTTTGTATATGCCTAGCGGAACCTACAGTTTAAACTACGAATTAAAAGATTTCTAAGGAACCTAAAGATTTTTTGACAGAAATCTGCTGAGGGGATGTCGCCGCTGAAATATTTTTTTCATATTTTGTTCAGGCATTTGACCTGAGGTTTGAACCGGAGCCGTAGTCGCCGTAGTCTAGTAGGTAGTGTGTTGGCTTATTAGACGAAAGGCTAGGGTTCGAATCCCCCGTTAGACATCAAGAACGAAATATGAAAAAAATATTTCTTCGGCGGCTTCCTCTCTGCAGATTTCTAACAAAAACTCTGAGAGCAAATAAAATTGCCATGAAAAGTTTCTTAAAAATCTGTCGTTCGGAGTCCAATTTAAGCTGTAGGTCCCGCCACTCATGTATAAAATTAGCACACACAACATAAGTGGTGTGAGAAGCTAGGTCGTAATCCTGACTGAAGGATTGTAATGGCCAAATATGTATGTATGTATGTTCGGACCGGTGCCTCACGTCTGAGATGACATTCTGCTAGACTGTTAAGCATACCTTTTCAAATGCACGCTTTCACTCCACGAAACGATTCTGCTCCCACCAGCGTCATGAAAATATGCTTCCTTGCAATGTCGTCTACTTGCTCGTTTAGCAATTGAATGATACCCTTAAACGATTATAATGATGAAAAATATGCAGAATTTTTGTAAAAAATATTTTCACAGATCCTTTACTTTGGTTAAGGATTGTTTGTATTCAATTTGAAATAAATTTTTGACAAAAAAAAAAATTAATTGTGATAAAATACCTTTAAGACTCTGTATTTATTTCTTAAAGAAAGCTCTTAATAACATAAACAAAAAAGTCTTAAACATTATTATGCCTTAAATTAATTTGTAAAGAAAAAATCAATTTTTATTTTTTTTCTTTGAAAACATCCGCCATTAAACTTTCTTCTCCTTTCAGTTGAGTGATGAAACTTTTGCCATTTCAAATAATAATCACTTGTGTCAATAGATTACTTTTTGAAATTAATTTAAATTAATTATTCATTAAATTCACTGCTTCACCATCCATAACCCTTACCCTTATGCCTTCTTAGTACAGCAACATGTATTCTTCAAGCTCTCTCTCTCTCACTCCTTTCGTTAAGGAGAGAACACACGCCACATGCCACACTCCACTTGACATTAATAAAATTTCTTTGGTATTCAAAGGCAAATTCTATGGACTTCTAAGAACTCAAATACCAAAATTACCGTATGAAATCTGTCATTGATTACTGGGGTTAATTAAATAAATTTCCCCCTTTCATTTGTTGTCTTTTGTAACTTTTGACCGGGTTATTAACAGCGTATAACAGCAGGGAATTTTATTTTTGTGTTCAGTGATGATTACAAGGAGTGTGACTTGTTCAAAACGCTTTATCACTGTTAAGAGTTTCGTTGGCCATTGTTATTGCATTTGTTTAATAAACACATATGAACTCCTTTCAAATACTTTTACAGACAAATGATTAACTTTTGGAGAGAATTTTAATAAACGAATGCTGTTTGACACAAATTAATGAATAAAAAACGTTGCAGGATCTGCTCAAGTTGAATAATTTTCTTTGTTAATTTTTATTTTAGAAATTGTAAAAAGCACCAGCGTATGTATATACGTACGTACGTCATGGTTGTTCTATCGAAAATATTGCAGTTACCAAGAAACTACAAAATTTTCTGTTGAGCGGCTATGGTGTTTAACGTTAATTCAAGCTTTTATGCCTTCTTCGGCGTAGTCTAGTGGATAGTGTGTTGGCTTCTTAGACGTGAGTAAATTTACCAGCCAGCCAATATCACAGATGAATCCCTTCAAGTCAGATATCCTGGCAGACACTATATTCCTACAACCATTAAAGCCACCCTAATTTCCAATGCTAAATCAACGCTTCTAAATTGCAGAACATCGCACAGACTGTGTTCGAATGAATCTGCCGCATAATCTGCAGAAGAAGAGGCTACAAGTGTCCTACAAAGTGGACAAGTTTTATGACTCTATACTGCACAATTTCCCTTACTTCGCTACATCTGCTTTCAGGCGAACTCAGCTTAAAGATGTCAGCCACATGATGTACTCATTTTGTCGTAACTTCTCTCGAAAGGTTAGCTGCAATCTACTCATTCATCCTAGCCCAATTTTATACTGAACTTATCTAGATCTTACCCATGAAATCTTTTTTGTAAGATGCAACCAGCCTCCAGCTGACAAAATGACCAATCAGTTGTATCAGATTGTGTTTAATCATGCAAGTGGCGTTTTTTAAAGAGAGTTGGTAACACTGAAGTCTCTCTATATAAAAGTGCTACAAATCGTAATGAGGATCAGTTTGTAGGGGATTTAATCGAGGATCTACTCATCGCAGTTTATTCGGTTGTGCGTTGGCTTATTAGACTTGAGGCTACGGTTCAAACCCCAGGTCAGACATCTGCAACAAAACGAAATATGTGGCAGATACTCTGAAAGTTAATATAAAAATAGAATTGCCATGAAGGTCGTTCGGAGTCGACTTTATACTTCACCGTAAGTGGTTTGCGACTTTAGTAATCCTGACTTAAGGGGTGTAACGACCAATTAAAAGATGTATGCATGTATGCTCAAAAGCAGGGACGATAAAGAGAAGCAGAAATTCTTCTTAAACCAAGTGGGTTTTGCGGCAATTGAAACTTTAACTGAGACGAGACCAGAGTTATGTATCAAACAATCTAGGATGAACAGTCTTCTGACAAAGCCCTGTTGAATGAAGTGTCCCAGTTTATACTCCATTTACACACGGCAATAAAAGTGTGTGTCATTTTATCATTTTCTGTTGCTGTTTTCAAAATAAAAAAGACGTCAATAAAGAAAATATCGATAAAAAAAAAATATCGATAAAAAAAAATATCGATAAAAATCACATCGTTTAACCACAATCAAGCAACTGGCAATTGTTAATAGAACTGTTTTATATGCCCCTTCCCCCTTCTTTTTTAAATAAACTAGAATTTATTATTAAACACGAGAGACAAACGATAAAAAAAAATAGAAAATATTGCTTCGATTAAAATTTTATCGTTCACCGCTAATATTGAACACCTGATGATGATAGTCTTTTCAAATTCAATTCTCTTTTTTATTCACCTTTTTTATTCACATAGAGTGAGAGAGAGAGAGAGTGTGAGAGGAAGACCCAGTAATAACAATAAAAACTCATTCATCATAAAAACTGTGACACATTTTTGTAGATGAGACAAGACGTGATAAAGGCGATATGCGGGGGCAAGAGTATCTATCTTTCATTCTTTATTTTTATGCATCACACACATGCAATTGTACTTACATATACAATATAATAACGGTTATTTATATGCGAATACATTATGTATTATGGTGTATATACGTGTAGTAAATAAGCACATAAAATGTGGCAATAAAAACGAACCAGGCAACATAGAAAATATGGAAAACTTTACTGTTTGAATTTTGAAAATTGTTTTCTTTTTGTGCCCTACTCCATACTGTGTCTTTATGAATATATTGAGTTGGTGCTGAGGATAAGTTATTCACACCCTGCTTTTTGTATTTGGCAGCTAAGTTTCATTTAAAGTATTCAAATGAAAATGATCAAATTAAAGTATACGAAAGCTGTTTGAACTTTTAAAGGCTTTTGAAACCCGACTCGAATAAATTTCTTCAAAAAAATCCATGGAAAATCTCTCAAATTTTTTTTTTTATCAAATTAAGGACCTATTTTCCCCTCTTTCTTACAACTAATCCTCTTAAAAGGATCATAATACTTCACAGAATAAATGGGAAATAAGAATTTATTTCTAAAGCAGCAGCTCGTAATAGATTATTCCCTCCTAATGCCACTAGTCGCCGTAGTCGAAGAGGTAGTGTGCTGAGTAATAGAGCCTGGGGTTCAACCCCCGACTCAAACATCTCGAACAAAAGCGAAATATGAAAAAATATTTCTTCGTCTACTTTCTTTCTCATAGCAGTCTTCCGTTAAAAATTCTGAGAGTCAAATAAAATTGTCACGATAAATTTCTCAAAAATTTGCGATTGTCTCCGCACTAGCACTTAGAACATAGCTGGTGTGCATAGCTAGGTTGTAAACCTGACTAAAGGGTTGTATTTAGCAGTTATGTATGTGTGGATATGAGTATAAAATCTAGTCCTTAATTATCCGTTTCTGCTCAACTGATCATCTTGAACGTTATATTTCTCGATACAGTATTCTCCGATAGTAAGAATTTATTTCTAGAGCAGCAGATCCCTTCTAGAAACACTAATCCAATGCCAAAAATTTTCTGTTGATATTCGAACTTCTTTGCAGCAGAAGGCGACGTACAACCCGAGTGCTTTTTAAGGAAAGTTAGGTTATGGGGTTTTTCGCTAATTTTAAGAGTCCACTTAGATATCCAAAGACTCATTGTGATTTGCAACAAATAACCTTAACCTAACCTAGCTTTACGTATATTCCAAGTAAAACCCTTGTAAAACCGGACTTCTGACAATTCCCATAAGACACTCATAGCCCATACGCTTAAGCAAACTACCAATCTTATAGGGGCCAGTGGTTGCACCCGTAAGAAAACTGATTTTATTCCTGCTAAGAGAGCTATGGTACATTGCTGCGCCAGAGTAAGCCAGGTTGATTGGTTGGTCATCAAACTACCAGCATTTGTTGTCTGTTCTCAAAAGCTCTTAAACAGAAGTGCAGTTCGCATACTTCTCTCGTGAATTGAATGTGATAAAATTGTGCAGATTTGTCCGTGGCATGTGTTTGGAAAAGATATGTATTGACATGTCTAAGTCTTCGATCCAAAGAAAGTGTTGTATTAATTCCTAATTCCAATTCACTTAACGAACAAGAGTATACCATTAGCGAAACGAAATGACGTGAAGAAGTTTATCAAGGAGATTGAAAGGAACGTAGAAGTTTATTGCTCAAGTCAGAAAGAAAAATTTTGCCTAGACTACAGTAAGTTGAATGTTTTCGCTACAAAGGATTGGTGCCTAATACTTAGAGGTGACGACCTGCTCGACACGCTAACTGGAACAAATTGGGTCTTTGTATTGGTGTTGCAAAGTAGTTACTAGCAGGTAGCACTTTATTCCAGATATGTTGAGTTTGATGCCAAAGCAAGCAGTTGTCCAAACATCTGTGAATTAAAAAGGCGACTCATCTTCATTTGTAATGTTACTTTCTTAAAGAGAAGAGATTTCCATGCCAAACTAAAACTGACTTTTGAAAGTTCTTCCATCTCCTATTCTATGGTCCAATTCGGTCATAATATTTTCCTGAATACGAAAGATTAGATCAAGAATAGATGGAAAGTTGCATAGTCTGTATGGAGCTTTACAGGTTGTACTTTAGACTTTGAGACAACATCCATATCTACTGCATTATGCCATTCTAATTGTATATTTAAGTCGCTATAGTCTAGTAGGTAGTGTGTTGAATTATTAGACTTGAGGCCGCTGTGACTTCCTCTCAGCAGATTTCGGGCAAAAACTCTGGGAGTAAATAAAAATTGCCATGAAAAGTTTCTCAAAAAACTGTTGTTCCCAGTCCAGTTTAGACTGTAGGTCTTGCCACTCATGGATAAAGTTAACACACAAAGCATAAGTGATGTGAGAACCTAGGTCGTAATCTTGAGTGAAAGATTGTCTTTACCAACTATGAATGCACTTGCATAGTCTGTATGAAGCTTTACACATGATACTTTCGATTATGAGAAGTCATGCATATCTACTGCATTATCCCATCGTAACAGTATCGTTGTTTGACAAACTCTATTATCCATTAAGGACAAGTTAAACCAAAAACCGGTAAAATTTCATTCACCCTACTTAATACCACAACGAATGCCGTATGTCTTCAAGTAGTGAGGAGAGCAAAAGTTCGACCAAGTTCGAGACGATTAATTCTGTATTCGTATGCATATTCGTATATCTTATTCTATCCTATATAGGGTGTACCATGTAATTTGTTATTACTGACTATAATTTTTCTAACATACATACATACGTACGTACGTTTAGTTGTTGTATAAGAAATGTTTTTTTAGCCTGAAAGCAAAAGACAACGAATATTTAGCTCGGGAAAACAACTGAAATAACAACAACAACAAAAAAGGGAAATTTATGTTAAAATATACATGCAAACAAATGCTCAGTTATTCATTATTTATGGCATGATTTTCTTTTTTCTTTAACGAATTCACCGATATGCATATACATATGTACGTATATACGATAACACCGCCCTTGTAATCTCACCTACGCCACCAACCATCGTTTCCATCACCACCACATGTCACAACTAAATGTTCATTTTATTCAATGCTTGGCAAAGAAAAAAAAAAAGAAAAAAAGAAAAAAAAGAAAAAAGAAATAAAACTTCAAAGAAACAAAAAAAAAATGATTTTTTATCTCTTCAGATGTTGCCTTCAAACAGGAATAACTGGCACAGCATCTCGAAGGACTTGAATGTTTAATTTTGTTAAAAGACAGTAACGAACGAATGAATGAATGAATGAATGAATGAATGAATGAATGAATGAATGAATGAATCAGTGAATGAATGAATGGATGAGTGAATGAATGAATGAATGAATAAATGAATGGTTGACTGAATGTTTGAATGCACAAGAAAGCAAGAAAGACAAAAAAAAAGTGAAACTTTATTTGCTTTTCCTCACACTGTTTCATTTTATTTCTGCTTTTTATCTTCTGTCATCCCTTTACGTGTGTTGTGTGTTAAGTTAAATTCTCTTAAATTTGTTCATTTTTAAAGAATTTTTCTATTCTTCTCATCAACAATGTTCATTTCTTTTCTTTTTCTTTTTTTGCCTTTTTAGATTGAGCAGATACAAGCTGAATACAAGGTTTTGGCCTTGCAGTATCATCCGGACAAAAATAGTGGCGATAAAGATGCCGAGGCCAAGTTTCAACAATTAAAGGTAAGCGTCTAGTTATCTAAGTAAAGGACATAAAAGTAGAATTATCTCCAATAAAATTGCATAAATTATTAAGGGAATGTTGCTCATTTCTCTCTACATGTCCGCCTGCATAGTGGTCGGCATTAGAAAACTACAGCGCTTGAAGCTTCAGGGACTCATTTAGTTATTCTAATCAAAATGAGTTGCGCAAGTATGGAGTGGTTGAAATTGGCCAGCGCAGCGTCTGTGCATAACAACATTCATACCGATTAGGAAATAACGAGCATATCTGAACACGTTGAATAGAAAAAGAAAAAACTTTAGCCTGAAAGGCTTATTAAGATAAATACTAAGCTGAGACCCATGAACACTCACCACATGATTGATGTCGTTTTCTGTTTAATAAGAATGGAATCGGAAGTGTATTAAGCGACATTAACAATACAATAGTTAAGCCAGTGGGCCTTCCAGATAAATATCTTATTGCTGCTCATGAAAAACTATGTTTTAGAAAACAAAGTTTTCCTAAACACAGAGAGATAGTTTGACTTTGATTTGATTCCCACCGTTTTGCGTTAATTTGAACTTCACAGATGGTAGAATATTCTGCCGAGGGCACTA
>QOCX01000538.1:61863-73416 GCA_005959815.1 Sarcophaga bullata
CGAGCATGATAGTCGCCGTAGTCTTGTTGGTAATGTGTTGGCTTATTAGACACGAGGAGTTCGTGGTTCAAACTCCAGCTCAGATATCTCAATCAAAACGAGACTACCACAAAAAAAACCCTGAGTAAAAATAAAATTCATAAATCTGTAGTTGAAAGACAACATCAAACTGCCACACATTTATAAAGATTGGTGGTGTGTAAAGCTAGGTTGTAAACCTGACTAAAGGGCTGTTATGACCGCTTAAGTAAATAATTGTGAACTACACAACTGGAGCTCAATCAATAATGTAGCCAATATTGGCTAACTTATGTCAATGAATGTACGTAGTCGCAGTGGCTTCAGATCAGAGATCAGCAATGAATCACTTTTTCGCTACTCATAAGAACTCATAAAATTTTGAGTATGAGTGAGTCAACAGCATTGAAATTTAACTACACTCTGGTTCATTAGCACTCACTACAACATTGATTTATAAGTGCAAGTTGCAATGAGTATGAGTACAACTTTGACATCAAACTCATTACCATTCGAAATATGTTTGATTCATAGGCCTACTCATTTCGAAAAATATTTATAATACGAGTGATTCAAATCATTCATCAAAATTTACTGTGTTAGTTATTGTTACACTTACAAAAAAAGAAAAAAGACACACAAGCAAAAAAGACAGAGCAGCAAACAGAGCAAACACACAACCATCTAGAGAATATTGTAGTGTTCGTAAGCGATTCATAATTATTTTGTGATTCTTGTTTATGTTGAGTCATGGAGAGTAGGAATCAAAAACATCATGCGTAGTGTATGAGTATGAGTATGATGAGTACTTCGAACTTTGAATATGAATAGTATGAGTATGAGTATGATATTAAAATAAGTATGAATGCGTATAAGTATCAGAAATTATGAGTATGCTTCGAATCTACTAATCTTTTTGAATACTCATTGCTGATCTCTGCTTCAGATCTATAGCATCCTGAATAAATGAAATCTGAAAAAAGAAATACTTCTTTCGAATACAACGTTGCAATAATATTTTAGCATTGAGAACAACTCAAATATGTTGTTGCTGTAGAAATATTAATACACACAAGTATACAGCAGATGGTGTAAGAAACTCGGTTGTTATCTTGACTAATAAAAGCTCTAATTGCCAAATAGATATGTATGCCTGTATGTCAACCACATCAGCGAGTGTTGAGTATCAGTTAATACCGTATTATTGGCTCACATATGGAAGGGTTAACGCACGATCTTCACCTGCCCGAACAGATGTAACAGATCTTTTGTGTTAAATTTTGATATTCTCTTTAAAGTAGTTAATCCCTTAATTCGGAACAAGTTTCATCTACAGAATGTATTCAAAATCCTAGAGATTTTTAAGCTGAAATTAAAATATTTGATTTCTCATTGGAATCGAACTGTATTTTATAAAATTTACATGGACATACTGACATGTACATGAAGTAAAAAAAAATTCAAATTCATGTAATGATCAAATCAAACATCAAACACTATCAAACCAAAAATTTAAAAGCAAAATGTTAGTGTTTATTTTAAAGGAATTTCGGCAATATTTCCGAATTGCATATGTAATGTAATGAGATTTCAGATATTCATTGCAATATCCGTACATATTTCCATTCACTTACGAAATTATTTCCTGACAATCACGATGAAAAGTTTGTTTTTAATAATTTGAGTGTTGGTGTCTTGTTTTATTTTTTATTTTTTTTTTTTTTTGCTGCAATTGAAAATTTCTTCTGATTACAAAATTTACACAAAAAAAAAAAAATTTTTTTTTTTTTCAAATATTTTCGATATGCATACTACCGCCAACACTACCCCCACCACCACGCTCACATAGCACATGTTAATAATAAAACTGACATTTTGTACATTTATTACAGGCGAAAAATAGAAAAACACTCAAATTTATATTCAAATATTTGTATTTGTACAACTTTTTACACAAACAAATGTCAATTTTGTAAAATTTTGTAAAATTTTCGTAAATTTTTTTTCCATACGGGTTTGCAACAAGGCCATCATCTCATTACAAACATATGTGCTTCATGCAGCAATGCCTTCGAAATAATAAGTTTTAATGTTTAAACTTATGCTCGGGAAAGTTTATTAACAAATATGCGTGTATGTGTGTGTGTGTTCGTGTGTGTGTGTTTGTTCAATGCAGCACAACTGGGAGTAACGAAATAATTTGTTTGGTTTGTCGGAAATTAGTTTTTCGTTAGAAAGTTTCGTCCAACACATTGAGTGAGAAGGGATTAGAAGTGCTGCAGAATGAAAATTAAAATGAAAATTTATGATACGACTTTAATATTCACAAAAAAAAATTTGTTTTGTTTGCCAAACAGATTGTAACGGAACATAATGCTGTGCTGTTCTGTAATAAGCAAGCGTGTTGGAAAATAATTACAGTCGTTAGGCTAGGATTTTATATGTCTTAGAGCAGAAATAAACTGTATTTTAGCTGGCAGTGACCAGCACAGCAGAGCCTTTTTTATATTTTTGCACAGTAAAAAAAGTGATTCGTGACATGTGACAATGCCAAAAACTATAACATTTTACCATCAACGAACGGTGCTTGTAAATCATTGAATTTTGTTATCGAAATTCGATCCGTATGAGGTTTAAGTTTCTATCGAAAGGTATCTTCAGAGAAGCCAAAAGCACTGCAAGAGCTACGAACGGACCTTGATAGATGCACAATTTGAAGTGGTTTGTAAGAAATAGAGATTTGTGACATGTGGCAATGCCATAAATTGGTAACGTTTAATCACAAATAGATCAACAAACGAACAGAGCCTGTGAGCCATTGAACTTTGTTATTAAAATTCAAGCGCTATGAGGATCAAATTTCTATCGGAAAAATATCTCCAAAGCGCACTCCAATTTTGGTTCAATAAATAGCAGTGCAAGAGCTGCGAATTCACCTTAAAAGATCTATTATTTGATACGGTTTGTGAACTAAGGCCATTGTTAAATCGCTCTTCTTCACGACCGGTGATAATCGCAAAGTTTACAGTCAATAGAACACGGTCGAATACAATGAACGGGAGAATTGAACTTGGCTAAAGCAAGGTTTCAATAAGACGCGGTTAGGACTGGTTCAATAACCATGAAAAACATGCAGTTTGGACAGGGACAAGCCAGCCGTTTTGAGTTATCAAAATTGAGATTGCAGAACAGTCCAGTACCTATGTACCCTTCAGTAGGGGTTCCGAACTAGCTTCTCACACCACTTATGTTGTGTGTGTTAATTTCATTCACAAGTGGCGGAATCTACACACCGAACAACAGATTTTTGAGAAATATTTTCATGGCATTTTTATTTACTCTCCGAGCCAAAAGTCTGCTCACAAGTAGTCGCCTAAGAAATATTTTTTTTAAATTTAGATTTGTGGGAGATATGTGACCTGGGGTTTAAATTGTGGCACTACAAGTGGTGGGACCTACAGACCGAATGACAGATTTTTGAGAAAAATTTTCATGGCATTTTTATTTACTTTCCGAGCTAAAAGTATGCTGACAAATAGTCGCCGAAGAAATATTTCGATTTGTGGGAGATATGTGACCTGGGGTTTAAACCGTGGCCTCATTTCTACTAAGCCAATACACTACCTACTAGACTACGGCGACTTGAATACCTATGTATTCTATGCATAGTTTAATGGGATCAAATTTGAAGGAGTAGAACTACAAACCTTGTCCTATCTATCGAACATATCTCACTGCATGCCTGTAGCTTCCTATCTGATTGAGTTAGTTCCGCAAGAAATCTCAAGAATATGTTTCGTTTAGAAGACATTACAAACGGTCAACAGAAATACCATAACTGGACACAGTGCTACAGGAAATAATAAATAAATAAGAACGAAAAATGTGGCAATTCATGTCCTAAGTGCAGAATAGGTCATTAGGAAATGAAATGTTTCTCTCTCTCTCTCTCTCTCTCTCTCTCTCTCTCTATCTATCTATCTCTCTCTATTATGGCGAGCACTTAAGTAATTTTTTTAAATTAAATGTTGTAAAGACAATACAAATGAAGTAGTTTTACTAACCAACACAATAGAAGACAATAGCAATCCAGAAATCAAGCCACTCTGCTCTCTCTCTCTCTCTCTCTTCATAGATTTCCCGATAGGACATGTCAATAAGTTTTGAAGGCGTTCTTTTTTCTTCTTCTTTTTTTTTTTTGTGCTTTTTTAATTCTCTTTAAACACATACGACCACGTATCCATATGCCTAGAGCTGTAACAGTTATTATGAATGGCAGGAGTGGGGGCGGGTGTGTGAATACTTAGTTGCATTAACGGAAACTCTTATGAACACAATGTAACAATAAAACGTTGAAATGGTATAAAATGCGATACGAGGGAAACGAGGTTGCCATAATACATTTCCGTTTTAATGTTCAACCCCATGATTATACTACACAGCGATAACTGCTACAACTACCACTACAACAGCAACAGCAACAGCAAACAACAAAAAATAATCTAAAGCTGTTAATGGAAGTAAGGAAATGGAAACATTTCAGTACCTGTATGCGAGTATGTTACCATCATCATCATGTACATAACCATTTACACCATAATGGCTGTTTGGAATTCATAATTTCACAAGAAGAAGCTTTGAAGCGGAGGCAGTATGGCTTTGAGTAGGAGTAGGAGTAGTTGTATGTGCCTACTTCACACGTTTATTTTTAAACAAATTTTCCACCACATTTCTTTTTATAAAATATTATAAAAAAAATAAAAAAAAATAAATCCAGAAAATAATGAAAATTGTTTACTTTGTTATGATTACCACACTTCAAAAGCCACTACTGCTGCTGCTGCTGCAGAGTTTGTGCCCATAACAACCACAAAATGGGTCACCATGGTAAACGATATAGAGAGAGAGTGCTGT
The DNA here is from genome assembly GCA_005959815.1 of Sarcophaga bullata. Lineage (NCBI taxonomy): Eukaryota > Metazoa > Arthropoda > Insecta > Diptera > Sarcophagidae > Sarcophaga > Sarcophaga bullata. The sequence goes on from QOCX01000538.1 coordinate 66,796, forward strand.
CAAGTGGCATATTTCCACTTTTTGACAAGGCGTTTTAATTAATCACAAAATAATTAAGGAGTGTGTTAATTTTATGGAAGAAAAAATGAAGCGAAAAACAAAAATAGGGTCACCTTTAAAGTGTGTGTTAATTTAAGACATGAGTGACGAGACCTACAATTTAACATCGTCTCTGAGCGACAGATTTATTAAATTTTTCATGGCAATTCTATTTAATCTCCGAGTTTTTGCCAAAAGATTGCTGAGAAGCAGTTGCCAAAGAATTTTTTTTCATATTTCGTTTTGTAGAAAACATATGAGCTGGGATTTGAACCGTGCCCTCATGTCTAATAAGCCGACGCATTACCTACTAGGATGGAAAATCTAAAAGTTTGAATTTAAAAATGCAAAACACAGAAAACAGTTTGAAATTTCGCCAAAATTTATTTATTTTTCTTGTAAAGAAGAATTGTTCCGTTTAGAAATGGAATATAATTTCCTTCATATGGCTGCCTCAACGGGCCTCACATTACCTTACTCGATTGGAAAAATTTTCGTGCACTTTTTTAAGTGTATGAGCTCGTGTCTGGCATTACGAATGTTGGCCTTCAAATGCTCAATTGTCTTTGGTCGTTTGACGGTGTAACACTTTTCTTTAACGGCGCTCTACAGAAAATAGTCCAACGCTGTCAAATCGCAGCCTATTGGTGGCCAATTGATATCACCATTTCGGCAAATTAAACAGCCATCAAACGTTTGACGCAATAAATCGTTTGTGGCATGAGATGAGTATGGCAAGTTGCATAATCCTGTTGAAATCAAACATCGTTTACATCAATACCATGAAGAGCGAGTACAAAAAGATCGGTTATCATGGTGTGATGGGTGTCTGTCTCCATTGAGTGTAATGGTTGTGCCATCCTCATTTTCAAAGAAATATGGGCTACAAGCCGCACCAAACGATCACTCGTAATGGATGCATTTTCTTATGTAAGACTAGGGTGAGGGTTTTCTGAGGCGCAAATACGCTAACTTTGCTTATCAACATACCCACCAAGATGAAAATGAGTTTCAAGCGAAAAGTTGATTTTTTGGGCAAAATCAACATCATTGTGCAGTTTCTCGTTGGCCCATTTAGCGAAACGAAAACGAATCGGATGGTCGTGCCGATTCATCTCTTAAACCAATTGTACTTTTTAAGACGTCACACAGAGATCTTTTCACAAAATTCGACGTAAACTGGTGCGTTAAATGTCTAGTTCTTGAGAACGATGACGAGTTGATGTTAATGGATTCTCACGCACACTCTCACCTACAGCTTCGATATGTTCGGGTGAACGAACACTGCACAACCACGCTCACGTCTTAGTGCATCAACAATGAAGCTAGTTTTACGAACTTTATCAATAAATTTGCGTATATCGGGCACTGCTGGTTTTTCGCTGCCACCAAATTTTATACGACATTTTCATGCAATTTCCGATCAATTGCCTTTGCTCTGGAAATTAATTTCCAATAAAACCCAATGTTGCTTCAGCGTTAATCGATTCTGATAATATACTGAATTTTGTGACGGAATAGAATGACGTAAGTATTGCCAGATTCGAAATAACCGATGATACATATTTAAACCGATAGATGGCCTTACCTATATTTCCATTTATCGTACTGTATAGTTAGCACAAATTGTCTATGTATTCGTCAGTTTGCCTTTGTCAAATGGTACACACTTTGCTAAAATTCGCAACGTGCGTGGCTTTCGTTTTTTTTTTACCGCAACATTTATTACGAGCTAATCTAATCAAACCTTATCGGATCGTATTGCTAGCATGTTGGAGATCTAAGGCAATTGATTATTATAATCCTTTAGTCAGGATTACGACCTCACTTATGTTGTGTATGTTAGTGACGAGACCTGTAGTTTAAAGTCAAGTCCGAACGACAAATTTTTGAGAAACTTTTCATGGCAATTTTTATTTCATTCTAAGAATTTTTGGCAGAAATCTGCTGAGAGGAAGTAGCCGAAGAAATAATTGCTAAAATTTCCTTTTTTTGGAGATGTTTGACCTGGAGTTTGCATTGTGGCCTCACGTCTAATAAGTAACAGACAACGGCGACTTCTTTATTTCAACGCGGATATGACGAATTATGAGTTGATGTCAGCGTGGCAAAGAACTTGTGAGTTCTCCATCGGTGTACATGGCAGTGATGATTCGAATTACTTTCTAGAGAACGTCTCATCCTTAACGATTATGAATATAATACACTGAACATCTAGTATTTTTAGTACAGTTTTGTGTAATACTGTGTTGCCCGTAATATACTTGAACTCAGCCTGTGCTTTTAATAACAACAAACAAAAACAAAATTGGCCATTACAACCCTTCAATCAGAATTACTTCCTAGCTTTTCACAGCGACAACAACTTTTTTCTAATTTTTCTAATTTTCAATATTTACGAAGCAAAAAAAAAAAAAAGTTACCTAATCAATGGAAAAGCATTAAAAGGACAAAAATCCCATTGATTATGACACTCTGAAATACACTCTTAATACGAAATATCATATTACATTGCCTACGCCATCTATAATTAGTGACCTATTGAGGTGTGATAATTCATTTATTATACTTGACATCCATCCACGCTTCCAGTGACAACTTCTTTAATTAAAGAAGAAGATTTGGAAGAATGTCAAAAGAAAAGAACAAAAAAAAATAAAGAAACCAAATTAATATTAAAAAGTTTTATATAATTAAGGTGACCATACTATATAGCAAATTAAATTTGTTTTCATTTTTAATTTTATTAAAGCGACATTAAAAATTACTTTTGAAAAAAACAAAAACTTCATACAACTTGATTAATACACTGAAAGGAGAAAATAACAGAACTGCGCCATTAAAAATACAAGAAAGTAAAGAATAATTATTATGGCCGCAAATGGTGTTATTTTTCTTAATAAAGGCAACACTGTAATACAGTTCCTCTCTCTCTCCCTCCTGGCTACAATAACAATGACAGAAGACAAATCTCTTGTAATGACAACTTACAAGTGCCGCAGTAACCCCACATCATCACTTACAGGATGATATACGAGTACGTTGTATCCTACAGTCCTTGTGATTCCTGACTTCATTGCTGGATATCTCGATTCTAGGGGCAGAAACACAGGGAAAAGCTGCACTGAGCCCAAATTAAATTTATTAAAAAAAAAGAAAGAAGAAATATTTCTTTTCCTTTAATTACAAGCAATTCACCATACGAGTAGGCTACGTTTGTAGCGCATGAAGCGCCTCAAAAAGGTAATTTTTTATAAATAAATTTATACGAGTGTGTGTGTGTGTTTGTGTGTGAGAGTGTGTATGTATGTAGTTATAAAAGACTCTGACACCCTTAAACAGGATAAAAATAAATCTTCACCATTCAAGTGTAATTACATGGCAGTATGTAAAAGCATGCTTTCTTGAATACGTAAAGATAACAATTTATATGGCAGCTAGGGCAAGTACTAACACATGATTTCTACAAAACCAACCTTAAATTTGGTTTTACTGTGGTTTTTGGTTAACTGTGAATTTAAGAAACATATGACTTTATAAGTGCATATGTAATCCCAACTATCCTCTTCTAAATAGCATACAGGCCTTACAAAATTAAATTAAAGTTTACCTATCCGAATCCAAAGTTAGATATTCTTTCCTCTGATTACACTGTAGATTTTAGAACTTTAAAGATTGAGTGGAACAAGCCATGATATATTTTAAGCAAGCCAGAGAATAATATTGCATGTACAGACATAGTTGGTCTTTACAGGGCTGCCGTCAGGATTACGACCTAGCTTTGTTTTGTGTGTTAATTTTATACGTGAATGGTAGGACGTACAGTTTAATGTGAGCACCGTGCGACTGATTTTCCAAGTCATTTTTCGTGGCAATTTTATTTACTTTCGAATTATTTGTGAGAAAACTGCTGAGTGGAAGTGGAAATGGTTTTTAAATTCTCATTTCTTTCGATTTGTTTAGGCTAGGCCTTGAACCTCATGTGATCGCGTCTAATAAGCCAACACACTATCTACTAGACTACGGCGACATCGCCAGCTGCATAGAGGCCTAAAAAAAATTTGTTGAATGCGACTCTTGGTCCTTTCCATAGTTAGACGTCCTTTGTTGTGGTTACGCTATAGATTTTAAAACTCTAAAGAGTAAGTAGAACAAGCCATGGCATATTTAAAGCAAGCCAGCAGATAACATTACACATACATTAGCTGATCATTACTACGGAATAGTAAGGATTACAACCTATCTTCTGACACCAATTATGTTGCGTGAGTTAATTTTTATACATAAGTGGCGTGACCTACAGTTTAAAATCGACTTTGAATGACAGATTTTTTGGGAAGCTTTTCATGGCAATGTTATTACACTCTCGGAGTATTTACTCTTGGAGAGTTTAGTTCGAGATGTCTGACCTGGGATTTGAAACATGGTCTCACGGTCTAATAAGCGAACACACTACCTACAAGACTACAACGACTAAAACATTACTCGGCAGCTACTAAATAGATTACAAAGGGCAAGATATGTGTGATAATAAGTACTCTGTTGCCTTCTTAAAAACACAAAAATTCCGAGGGTTTTTATTCTCACACTAAAAAAATGATTTCATTCCTTTAGTTCTCTGTTTCCACCATAATAATCAGAAAAATTATAATTTTTTTTTTTGCTTTCATCAGACAGACAGACAATATGTTGCCAGTAACAGTAAACGAATGTCAATGCGAGTGTTTTTTAAGCCAAACAAGAGAACAACAAACACAATAAAAAAAAAAGGAAAATTTATTATGAAAAGCCTGTTTAATACAACAAATAAGCAAAGAGAGTGATGGTGAATCTGTTGACTCTCGTGTTACCTTTCCCAAAATATAACAACAACAACAACAACAACAAAAAACAAGGAAAATATTTCTGTTTTAACAAAAAGGCAGTGATTTTGGGCGGGAATAATTTCTTTTATTAGAGGCACTTTGTTTCACTTTGTATCACTTTTATGTCGGTTTTCTCTGTTTTTTTTCATTTCTTGTTCACTTGTTATGACCCAAATATTCATTGAAAATTAATGTGAAAAAGAAATTGATTTCTTTGAACATATGAACACAAACATAAACACGTACACAAACACAAATACAAACAAAATAAAATATAAAAAAAAAATACATTAAAAATACATACACAGAGTTCATAAGAATAATGTTCTTTGAAAACAACCCCAAATTATAAGGCCCAGTAGGAAATTTGTAGGGAAAGCTAAAAAAAAATTTTTTTTTGATTTCCTAAAATATTGTTTAAACAATGAAAGAGAAATTTCTGAAATTTTAAATGAGATATAATAACGTAAGGTTTACAGTCCAAATTCTCCAATTTAAGCATTCAAGTGAATAGATCTGGGGTTATCAAACAAATTTTTCCATGAACATTAAAAAGTTCTCCTATTTTTCTGTGCCTTAGAGAGAATTGTTTTAGAGACTGAAGTCGCCGTAGTCTAGTAGGTACTTTGTTGGCGTATTAGATGTGAGGTCACGATTCAAACCACAGATCAAACAACTGCAACAAAACGAAACTTTTAGCAGATTTCGGACAATAACCCTGAGAGTGAAATAAAATTGCCATAAAAAGTTGTTCAAAAATCTGTCGTTTGGAATCGATCTTAACACAGATAACATCAATTGTGTGAGAAGCTAGGTCGTTATCCTATCTAAAGGGTTAATGTATGAATGAATGTAAACTTGAGTTTAAATGCTGCATGCCAATTTACGCAGATTAAATAACAAGTCCGATCCGCAATATATTTAAGAAACCAGAACACGAGATAGACATCCTACTCTTAGGCTTTCAGGGGAGATGGTAACGTCTCTTACCATAGCAATGTTTGAACCGAGGGAGCATGCATGCATGCTCCATGCAATCCTCACGTTTTGGTTTGTATAACCAATACTTTTCCAAAATCTTACAGACGTTCAGAAATATATAGATTGCCATTGCACGAATCCAGTATCACAGTATATCGAGTGGAGGTTGTTCCATATTTATCGACCATAAGGTGGGTATTAGATTCCATACAAAGTGTGTGCAGCTCATTTAAGATAGTCGAAGAATGTCGATTTTCTTTGTAGAATACAGTGATGTATTCGATGGTTACGCTTATATGGGGTCTTGGACACAAAGGCATTAAAGATAACAACAAAGCAAACATACTTTTCAAAGGCTGCCACCTCGGAAAATGTAATTGAATGCGTGTATGAAATAAGCGTTTTTGAATAAAAAGGCAAACGTTCGGTCACTTCATTTATTTGCAAAAAAAAAAAAAAAAAATAGGATGATAAACCCACTTAAAGAAAGTCACATTGGTCTAGTAGGTAGTGTGTTGGCGCGAGTCCGTAGTTCAAACATCCAGACATCTTGAACAAAACAAAATATGAAAAAATATTTCTTCGACAACTTTCTTTCAGCAGTCTTCTGGCAAAAACTCTGAGAATAAATAAAATTGCCATGAAAAGTTGCTTAAAAGTCTGTTGCTCGGACTCGCTATTAAACTGCTGTGAGCAGATATGCCATACTACTGACTAAAGGGTTGTAATGAACAAT
>QOCX01000538.1:73657-121997 GCA_005959815.1 Sarcophaga bullata
TGTATGTATGTATGTATGTATGTATGTATGTATGTATGTATGTATGTATGTATGTATGTATGTATCATGAAAATTTTCTCAAAAATTTGTCATTAGGAGTCGACATTAAGCTTCCTCCACTCATGGTTAAAAATTAACACATACAACATGTGTGCTGTGAGAAGCTAGGTTGTAAACCTAACTAAAGGATTGTAATCACGATGTGAATATAAGTAGAATACGATTTATATTAAGCCCAACCATGGACCATCTTTGTAACCTCAAAATGATTATAAAGGGCCACACACTTCTCAGTCATTGTCATTATACTGCCCTTAGGAACCTAAGACGAAGTATGAAGGGTAATGCGCACCCAGAAATTCAGTTATCAGTATGTACAGATCTAGCCGATGGTGATTTAAACAGAACTATCGTGATAGTTCAGTCAGCCAAAAGTAAGTTAAAGCATCCAAGTTAACTATGCTCTTCGAGGAGGTTGCCAAGTTATTTTAACCTTACCGATATCGATGTAGATTCCAAGCTAAAGAGATAAATTCGAAATTTGTTGAACCAAAATCAAATTTAGAAAAAACCAGGGATTTCTAGGGATGGATTAGAAAGTAATTCCACTTTTTTCCTCAAAATTTTTTAAATTTTTCTGTTAATAATCAAATTTTAAATAGAATTTCTAAAGTACAGTATATACTTGATTATCATGAAATAAAATAATTTTAATCAGTAATAAACCTGTGGATATTTTCAATATACTATATAGAGTATAAGACCCTATAGTATAGGGACTATATTATGATCACTATGAATAAAAAAATTAAAATTTTAAGATTTTCGGCATACTTTTTATAATGTCTGCTACTTACAATTAGTTACCACATCGAATGAGCACAATACCTTACCTGTAAAGAATTAGAAAAAATAATAAAAATTAATGTTAATACATGCATTGAAATATTTTTTAAAGATTATTTTAAGATAAGCTTATAAATTTCAATTTAAAATTTATTTAAATCACTTCAAAAAAAGGCCTCAAGTGTTCAATTTGAGAAAATCTTAAACTCTTGGAGAAGCAAAATTGAAATTGAAATTAATATTTAGGCTCACGGGTATAAAATTTTAATTAATTTGCCATAGAAACAGACACATTTAATGGCCTTATAAATTAGCCAAACAAATTGTGCAAATTGTGTAAGAAAACATACTCTCCGAAGATTACAATAAACCAACAGTTGATAGCAACTAATTAGTAGTAATAACAAATTTTAGGTAACAATAACAAAATATGACGTCATAGGTTCCCCTTTATTTCTCTGGTTATAAAATTATTGGTTTCAGTATTGAAGAGGATTTGTAAACTCCCCTTAAATCCAAAGTAATCCAAAGAGTGAAAATATTTGAGTGCTTCAGTCAAGAATTAAAAAGAATTTAGAAGGAAGAGCGGAGAATTAACTTTGGCCGTAATGGTAACCATGTGAGAAAGAATAAAAAAATTTCGATCCATTTGAAGTCTTATTATGACCTTCAAGGCCATCGTTTACACAGACAAAATAAAATTTAAAACTTTTAAAAAAAAGAAAAAAAAATCTTCGGCGATTGCGTCTCAGCAGATTTCTGACAAAAGTTCTCCGCGTAAATAATTATGGAATGAAAAGTTTCTCAAAAATGTGTCGTTCGGAATCGACTTTAAACTGTAGGTTCCGAGGTTATGGCGGCAGAAGTGTTTGCAAAATATTCCGAAACCGCTATGAAACTGTTCAAGTCAACTTGCACAGAAAGTACAAGCCACTGTATATAGCAGCAATACCGGACCGTCAGGTTATATTATGAATACTCGGTTCTAATGATTATGGTACTTGCTAAATCAACTTCAGAGATGAAATAGATTTTACTCTCTATTGGAACGCAGTTCAAGAGGGAACTGAAAGCAATAAGTAGAAAGATAAGCTTGCAATAAGTAGGCCGCCGATAAAGCCAGAATTTTTCTGTGTAGTGGGAAATCAAAAGAGACTCTCAAGGCTTGTTGGGTAATTTCAATCAAGAGAAATTAGAGGCTTGCATCAAACAACTCATAATAGCTTAGGGTTAGTATAGCAATGTAGTCGCCGTAGTCTAGTAGGCAGTGTGTTGGCTTATTAGACGAAAGGCCAGGGTTCGAATCCCCGGTCAGAAAAAATATTTCTTCGGCGACCCTCTCAGCAGATTTCTGGCAAAAATTCTGAGAGTAAAATAACATTCCCATGAAAAGTTTCTCAAAAAATATCCGTCGTTCGGAGACGACTTTAGGTTCCGCCACTCATGTATAAAATTAACACACACAACATAAGTGGTGTGAGAAGCTAGGCCGTAATCCTGACTGAAGTATTGTAATGGCCAATTATGTATGTATGTAGTATAGCAATATTGTGAAGTATACAAGAGCAAGAGGCAGTAGAGTAGACTTAAGGTTTAGTCAGTCCCTATATGAAGTACTTTGAAGTCACCTTAGTCTAGAAGGTAGTGTGTTGGTTTATTAGTCGTGAGGCCACTGTTCAAACCTCAGTTTAAACATCTAGGACAACAATCTCAAAAAATTGTCGTTCGGAATCAATGTTAAATTGCGAGTCTCTACACTCAGGGAAAAAATTATTACGTACAACGTGTATGATGTGCGAAGTGTGGTTGTAATCCCGACTAAATGGTTGTAATAGCCAATTAAATAAGTCCTTATATGATGGCTTTGATGCGATTTTCGATTATTGTTTTAAAATTGTTTTAGAAAGCCATTAAATTTTGGTTTGTGACGATATAATATAAGCAAACATAGCAATTTTGTAGCAGAAATTTTATAGAATTATTTGGTTTTACAACCATGTATTCTATTTTTTTTTAGAGATAGCTGCGTTTTGCTGCACTGTGCTTATTATTGTGTTTGTAGCATTACGCTCACAAGAAACATGTTTTATTTATAAATTTTCTAACAGCTTTTGTTGCATGCGTTAATTTTTTCCCATTGGGTATTTAAAATATTGTATTTCAATTTGACATTTGTATGATGCCCTAAAGTATGCTTTAAATTTTTTATTGAATATTCAATTTATTTCAAAAGTAAACATATTCTGTTGTCTCACTCACTGGGTATGTGTGCTGTTGTAATCATAACACAATATGGAATGGGGAAAGGAAGATGAGATGATACACACAATAAAATAAAAATTTACATAAAATATGCACCAACAAACAATACAAACACGTTTCTTGTTTCCTTTTTTTTTTAAATTAAAAGAAAGAAACCAATGAAGACATAATCATTTGAAATATTAAGAAAGAGATTTTTTTTAATGAAAATTAAATATTAATACGAGGCATTACAGATTTTGAATGAGAAATTTTGTCCTGATTATTAATGTATACAGATATGTGCACTAGAAGGGGAGTCCCCAATTATGTTTGATAATCTTGTTACCTAGTAAATGAAGACCAAATAAAAACTTTGAAATCCAGAACTGTTTGATTAAGCTATGCCACTAAGGTAGTATAACTTGCTAGGCAAAATATTTCTAAATTCCTACAATTTTTCATTCAAGAATTTTGCTTTGATATTAATTCCTTCGGTCAAGGCCTATTTGATGTAGCCACCATTTATCCTCTTAACCCTCTCTTCAATTAAATTTTAAAACATTTTCTTTTCTTTCTTTGTGTTTTTTAGGAGGCCAAGGAAACATTATGCGATCCGGAAAAGCGCGCCAATTATGACAAGTGGCGTAATAGCGGCATTGCCATGAGCTACAAGAACTGGTTGGGTATGAAAGAGCACGTTGGTCAGGTGAGAAGATACACTATAGCGGAGAAAGTGGATAAAGAGGTATGGGATTTGCAACAACAACAACAACAACAACAACAACACAATACAACAAAAAACAAAAAAACAAAAAACAAGAAAACTGTATCTCTGGAACCTTTTAAGAAATTTTTTAACAAGTTTTTCCAATTTTCCTCTTCTCTCTCTCTCTCTCTCTCTAAGTGTTCTTTTTAAGTTTAACAAAATTTTCTTAATTTTTCCGCTGTATTTAAAAAACCTCAAAGAAAAAAAAATTCGTAAAACTAAAACGTCTTTCATCCAAAAAAAGCCTCTTTTTACACCATTTCCCATTTCAAGTGAAATGGAAATTTTTGGTATTTAACTTGGAAACATAATTTCAAAATGAGAAATTTTCTTTATCAAGGAAATGGTGTAAATTGTGTGTGTTTAAATGTTTTGAATATTAAGTTTTCATGTTTCCACTACTACTACTACTACTACTACCACTACTTCATGTCTTTGCTTTATTACACCTCTCCCTGAATGTTAGTATAAGTATGATTATGTGTGTACATATCCTTTTTATATCCTCCTCCCCTTTGACAACCTTGAGAAAGTTTACCTTTCTTCTTCTTAAGTTTTGTTCATCTTAATAGTATGTGGTTGTATATCAGTCTTTGAGCATTTGGAGCTTGTCCATGTTTACTCTGATGAAAGTCATCGTTGTATAGATAATTTCAAATACTTTTACAACTCACTCCCCCCCATTCCCCCCGAATAGCAAATTCGCTTTCCTCTTTGAAACTAAACGTCCTCCATGTTTATGGGTTTGTTTGTTATTTTATGATAATTTTTATATCGAAACCATTAAAAACACATTCCTTGGACTGACTATAAATGTTTAGCATTCCCTGCTTTGGTATATTTCTCCTTCTTTTTCTTCTTCTTCTTCGTCTTCTTCTTTTTAGTTTTTTTTACTTTAACCCGCTATTCACTTTTAGATTGAAAATGTTTACAAAACTTTTTCATGCTTCATCATGACAGAAAGGGGAAGTAAGCAAAAACGGATGAAAAAGTAAAACTTTTTAAAGTATAAGGTAACAACAAAGGAAAATTGTTGCCTTTTTCCTTTTTCTTTTTTTGTTTTTGTAAAAAAGAAAAATAGTTTTTAAGCTCGGAAGAATTATAATTCCAAGGCAACTGAAGTACATTAAAAATTATTAGAAAATATTAATGAAGAAATGGTGTCCACTTAAGGCAGTGATTTTAATTCGATTCATGAACATCAGACGGAGGTCGTTTTAAATCAAGGTCCGTTTAGCTCTCTCTATATGGATTTTAATATCGGGTGCAGCATAAAGAAAATCGTTATTTTGAAATTGAACTCAAATGAACCCAATGCATATCATATCAAGTCAATTTCAAGATTTTTCTGTTGACATGACCAGTTCACGATCACTTGGTAGCTAGAGATAAGAACTATAAGGTGGAAACAGAATACATTGTCTACCCCCAAGTAAATGGAATCGATTTTAAGGCATGCAATACTATTCCGTGATAGACAAGGAAATCCAATTAAAGACTTCTGCTATAAAGATCTAAAGGTTCCGACTAAGGCGACATAAATGCCACAGATTTTTAAGGGAAATTTCAAAGCTTTCAAAGGCAATCTTTAGGTTGGTTCCAGGACAAAAAGATATCGTCGGAAATAGTACTGCATTTAGGCCATGTTAAATTGTTCTTCTAGTCAACAACGATCAGATTAAAGTCAGTGAACAACAGCTGGGCACAATAGCTGCTTGGACATAATAGAGGCAATGGACATTTATTCTTCGATACCGATTGATTATGTGGATTCCTGTTATATTATGAACGAGATTCCCTTTACCCGATATGGCAACTATTGGTATGAGAAATCAGATCCTCCTCCAAAAATTTCTGGAAATATACAAACAAACGGTGGGTCAAAGTTGGATAGGAATACAAGGTGTGATGTATACATAGAAGGCTTATAGGTTTGAAATAGGAAGCCATGACTATTCTCATGGTGATGAAATGACTCCTCCCTGGAGATATACTGATTTACACGGGCAGCTATTACTACTGTAAAGTCCTTTTCGGTACATTATTTCGACGAATTTTACTGCTTGGCTATCATTTTCTAAAAGAAGAAAGAATTTGTTCTACATTTCGTTGGATGTGACTGCATCTTCACTATAAGAGGACAAAACAGTTCATTTTTCTCTCTCGATTAACATTCGCTTTGTGATCTCTGTTGCCATGGGATATTGTCTAATCAGAAGTCATATTCATCGGCTAGTACGGAAATCAGCATACCTGAAAAAGACTGTTGATCTACCATGATGTGATAAGCGACAGAGAAATAGCCGCACTGGAAAACCTAACACAACTAAAACGAGCTGCTGTGATGAGTGTAAATGGTTCGGTTGTTTCCACAACACGTACAAGTCAAATTGTGTTTAGAAACGCATCTCAGCATCCTTTCTTGACTGCCATTGATAGACGATGTGTCGAGTACATGACCAATTTAATAATATGGGGTATTGCCGGGATGAATTGGAAGAATCTTTCGTGTATAAAGATGGTAACGCCCCTCACCTAACTGGTCGCAAATAATTGTTTTGATTACGCTTCACCATACATTCGTATACCAATCATACTGTGTTGTATTGAATTTCTATTTCAAATCATTCTTCCATTTCCTTAATTATTATTCTCTTTAAGTGTAAAACAATTAATTAATTAATTATTAATTTATTTTGAATTTAATAACGAATTAATGAAAACATATTACAACACAATAACCACAAGAGCTGGCCTTCTTTACATTGCAATTAAGATTGAGGTTAGGAGTTCGGAAAATTAATTACAAATCATAAACACCCCAGCCCGGGCATTTAAATTAATGATAATTTGTTAATAATTTCAAATACATACATACAAATGTACATATACATGTACATGCAAATAAAACAATAGAACCGCAACAATTAATTTAAAAAAAAATTAAAAATTTTCACCAAACAATACCACAACAACGACCAAATACTGTAAAGCAAACTAAACTAAACAACAACATTGGACAAGAGAATTGAGAGGGGGAGGGGAAGGGGGAGGATTGTAAATTCCTTTACAATAAATAACTGAAGTGGAGATTTATGAGAAGGAACTGAAAACAAAAGAAATTTGCCAAGGAAATGCCAACAAGAGTTTGAAGTACTCTTACACAAAGGAGTGCAGGATAAAGAGTGTAGTGGTTGAAAAATTTCTTCTTACTTTGAACATACCTCGTATACCTTTCGAGTTCATTTTTCGTTTGTATAATATCACAATAAATCTTCTTCATTCAATATTTCTCAATCAATTTTGATTTTCGGCATGAAATTAAACAAAAGAACGTGATAAATAAGGACGAAATGAAAAACAAAACAACAACACAACAACAACAACAACAACCGTAATAAATAAAGATTTTTTTTCCATAAATTAAAGGAAAATCAAATAAAAAACAAAAAACAAAATACCGCCTGTCCTATAGTCTATTACAACAGAACCTTATGTGTGGCTTGACTTAATGTTTATGACAACGATACTCCAATACTGCGATACTTCGATACTGAGATGCTGATATCGATGTCATGTCAGTGACAAGGATGTGCTAAAATAGTCCTGCTTGTTCTTTTTATACCTTTTTCTTTATGGCATAATTATTTGAACATAAAAACACATACGCATACACTTACATACGCATACGCACGCACGTACATATTTCTCTTTCACTTGACATTATTTAAAGAATTTTTGCCCGAAAAATCAACATCATTATCCTTAAGGAAAAACCTCAAGTGGTATTGTGTACGTGTGCGTTAACAGAATGCGTGAGTGTTTACAAAAAGGAAGTTTTTTTTTTGCTTTCACATCATTTGACATTTTAATGATGTCAATATAACGTATGTATGTGCGTGTAAGCATTGTTATTGGTTTTATGCGGTTTTGATTGAAATTTCTTTATCAAATACAGGGATCGGTTACTAAAGTCTTGCTGACTTCTTTAATGGCTTAATAAACAAACAAAAAAAAAAAAAGTTAATCACACGTTTTTATATCGTTTAAGTGCCAAAAAAAATTGCAATTGCAAGTGGTGGTACTGATTTCAAATGCTTTTTATTAGGCCGGCAAATCGCAATCGTGGTAAATCCATAAAAAGATTTCAAAACGATTTTAGGCAATGCTTTGTTATCTTTGGTTACTTACTTAACTATTCATTAGAACCCTTTAGTCAGGTTTACAACCTAGTTCCATACACCAACCATATTGTACGAGTTATAAACTCCAAATGACAAATTTTTAAGCTTCCTTACTTAATTAGTCTTTACAACGCTTTAGCCAGTATTACAACCCAGCTTCGTACACCACCAGCATAATTGGCAAATTGATGGCGTTCAGAGTATTTCATATTCAAATTGGTCATGTACTCGACACGTCGTCTATCAATGGCAGTCAAGAGGGGATGCTTTGACGGGTTTGTAAACACAATTTGACTTGTACGTGTTGTGGAAACAACGCAACCATTTGTACTCATCACAGCAGCTCTTTTTAGTTGTGTTGTTAGGTTTTTCAGTGCGCCTATTCCTCTGTCGCTTATCACATCGTGGTAGATTAACAGCACAGGATTATCGTGCATTATTTCAACTTTTAGAGGAGCTAAGATTAGAAATGGATGGGTGTCGCTCTTGTTTGTTGAACTGGGGCTGCCGTCACTCATTGATAAAACTAACATACACAATATGGGTGATTTTAAGAAACTAGGTTGTAAACCTGACTAAAGGGTTCCAACTTGATCAATTAAGTAAGTAATGTAGACTATAACGTCGTTATCTAAATCTTAAGACCAAATCCTGAGGCCATTTTATAAGATATATCAGGTTACTGGAGGTAAATCTACAATACAAATGGAGGAGAAGCTTATCATCAAAAACCTTTTTTAAATGACGACATCAAACACGAATTCTATTTTGATTTTCACATTGAATGTTCTGTGCTTACATATGTTTGGGTTTGTAATTAATTTACAATTATCAACACTTCAAGTGCCGATCCCTGTATTTTCCTTAACAAACATTTTTCCTTGACAAACATTTTTGAAATTCTTGATAAGTTGTTAAGAATTTCGAAAATTTTTTTTTGTTTTGTTTTTACAAAAACTGAAACAATGTGGTTTGAATAATTACAAACGATTGTGTCGCTTAAAGTGTCAAGAGTTTAAAATTTAAAATTCTAACACAATCACTGAAGACAATTAAGCTTTTAAGGTTAAAATTTAAATGAAAAAAAAAAAAACAAAACAAACAATTTTAATTAACGTATCTATCTAAAGAAGCCAGAAGCAATGGAAAAGTCTATTTTGAGTTCATTAAAACTTAGGAACTGATATGTTTCCAGGCAATAATTTGCACAGAGCTGCGAAATGGAATTCAAAAAATACACATGAAAAGTTATTGGTTCGTGTTATAATCATTTCTGTATAAGATTGAGTACTTAAGGGTTTCAGCCGATTTTTAATATTCAAATAACAGACATATATACAGTCAAAGAAAAAAGTCTACATACACCACTGTATGAAAATCTTTATCCCGCTCTCAAGCCTTGTTGGGTAATTTCAATCAAAAGAAATTAGAGGCTTACATCAAACTTACTCATGATAGCTTAGGGTTAGTATATCAATGTAGTCGCTGTAGTCTAATAGGTAGTGTGTTGACTTATTAGACATAAGGCCAGGGTTCGAATCCAAGGTCAGACATCAAAAACGAAATATGAAAAAGTTTTTCCTCGGCAACTTCCTCTCAGCAGATTTCTGACAAAAATTCTGAGAGTAAAATAAAATTGCCATGAAAATTTTCTCAAAAAAAATCTGTCGTTCGGAGTCGACTTTAAACTGTAGGTCCCGCCACTCATGTATAAAAATTAGCACACACAACATAAGTGGTGTGAGAAGCTAGGTCATAATCCTGACTGCAGGGTTGTAATGGCCAATTATGTATGTATGTTACAACATCAAATTTTTAAGAAACTCTTTCACAACAATTCTTGTTTTTACTCTAAGAGTTTTAGCCAGAAATTTGCTGAGGGACAGTCGTAATATTTTGTTTTGCTGGAGATGTCTGGCGCGGAGTTTGAAGCGTGGCCTCATATCGAATAAGTCAACATACTACCTACTAGACTACTGAACAACAGTTTTAGGAAACACTTAGTTTTTTGGGTTTAAAGTATATTTGTGGTAAAAACTTGGTTCTTGTCTCGGCTATTCTTTAAATTTTTTTCGTAAACTCAGTGTCATAGACAACCAGTAGCAGGTTATTTAATTTTCTGTCAATTTTAGAAATGAAATTTTCTTTTTTATTGAAAATCATTTTTAATCGAGTGCATATACGAGTCACAGATTTCAGAAATCCAAGGTTTACTTATTTTGGTCATTAAAACGCTGTAGTCAGGATTACAACCTAGTTTCTCATACAACTCATGTTATGTGTGTTAGCCATGATTGGCGAAATTTTAACCCACAAGTCTCTCCCATAAGACTGCTCGGAGAGGATCTTCTGAGGATGTCTGAGCTGTTATTAAACTTTTAAGCTGGTACCTACCTTGATTCTAAGGGAGTCATTCTTTAAAAGTGAAGTCCTAACGTAGGCTATCGTACCCGGTTAATCAGTACTATTCAGTTTATGTCTGAGTAGTAACTTCCCTTTCCTTGTAATGTTTTGGATTCTTGAATTGCCGTAGTTTAGTAGATAGTATGATGGTTCGTTATACAAAAACCCATGGTTCAAAACCTGGCTTAGACATTTCGAGCAAAAATGAAAAATTGAAAAAAAAATTTCATTCTCGATTTCATTTCAACAAAATTTTCGGACAAAAACTCTGAGAGTAATTAAAACTAAACTGTCATGAAATGTTTCTTTAAAATCTGTTGTTCTAAGTCGACTTTAAGCTGTAGATTCTGTCACTCATAATAGAAATTAGCACACGTGCAAACATGTGAGAATTTAGGTTGTAATCCTGACTAAAGGCCTGCAATGAGTAATTAAGTAAGTAAGAAAGGTTTTTTTGTCGGGACCACTCTCCTAACTATTAATTGCCAGTAGAAAGCATGAGGCCATCTTATATTTTTTTCTTGTTTCTTCAACTATTTTTATTTCTTTTTTTTTATTAAATTCTTTTTAAATTTTTAGCCTGTAAACCAAAGAAAAAAAAAGAACTTGTTGATGTGATAACTCCCAGCAAACTACTACCTCTCGATCCATAAGTAACTAATTCTCAGTGTTTGTAGTAAAATAAAAATGCATGATTTTTTTTTCTTTATAATTTTTCCTGAATGCCCTGAATAAACAAGATTTAATTTTAATTTTTTTATTTTCTTATTAACACAAACACAAGTCCATGCATTGGGCAACACCAAAGACTAAGGATCGCATGTTGCCCGAAACTGGTACAGCAGCAGCAGGTGCTGGAGGCAGTGGCGGTCTATCGGCTGCCTCA
This sequence comes from Sarcophaga bullata, assembly GCA_005959815.1. Lineage (NCBI taxonomy): Eukaryota > Metazoa > Arthropoda > Insecta > Diptera > Sarcophagidae > Sarcophaga > Sarcophaga bullata. Next base: position 84,987 of record QOCX01000538.1, read on the forward strand.
CCCAATCCTGCTCATCGTAGAGCCTCAGAAGGAGGAGCTGCTCTCTACTATGGCAGTCGTAAACAAGAATGGGGCACTGATACCTCGGATGTGGCCAATAAGTTTCGTAATTATGAAATTTAAAATGTAGGCAGGCCGTGGAGAGAATAAAATGATAAAAGAAAACCAAAAAAAAAATAAAAAAATAAATAAAAAAAATTTTAATGAAAATGATGATGAAAAACTGAACCAATTTTAAGATTTAAAAAAAAAATGAGAAAAAAAAATTATTTTTAAAAATCAAATCTCCTATGTAGCACTTATAAAAAAATAATTTTAAATGTTGAGAAACACATTTTCAAGAAATCAAATCAAATTAATGTTTGTAGTGTTTACTTAAAAAAATAAAAAATAAAAATTAAAAAAAATAAAAATAAAATTATTTTAAAATTATTAAAAGAAGCGATACATATATGCTACATACATATATTATCACACAGACATATTATATTATAATTGTATGTATTTAAATATTAAATAGCAAAAGAATGTAAAATGTTAAAAATTTAGCATAATAATAATAATAAAAATAAAAAAAAATAAACAATTAAGAAACTGTAATTTCAAATAAAATTAAGGAAAAAAACCCTTAAAACAACATCATTAAGGTTAAAAAATAAAAGAGGAAAATAAATTTTGTTTTTTTAAGAATTATTTTAAATTAAAAAAATGTCTAGATTTAAGCAGAGAATAAATAAAATTAAAAATAAAATAAAATATATTAATATAAAAAAACAAAAAATCCCTCTAAGACAATCCCCTTTAAGTAAAAGAAACAAATACCTACGGGCATATGAAAAAGTACTAAAGTAACCATAAAAACCACCTTCAAGAAAAGAGAAACATGAGTAGCAAAAAGGCTTACAGTATTAAAATAAAAATAAAAATAAAATTAAAATAAAAATATTTTTAATAAATGTTGTTGAAATAATGAAAATATTTATTAATTTAGGTGTCCTATTTAAACTAAAAAAATAAAAACAATAAAAAAAATTACAAAAAAAATATAAAAAAATATCTGACGAACACAACCATATTTATTGAAAAACAAATTTAAAAAAAATTAAAAAAAATTTAAAAAAAATTAAAGAAAATTAAATAAAAAAAATTTTAAAAAATTAAAATACAAAAAAAAATTATTGTTTTGAAAAAAAAAAATGAAATGCAACTTAAAGAATTTTATGCAATAAAAAAAATTATTTGAAAAACTAAAATATTGCATATAAAAACCATACAAAACAAAAAAGCTGACAAGAAAATCTCAATGTTTTTATGGATGTTAAACTTTAAAAAAAAATTATTTTAAATTTACAAAAATATTTAAAAAAAATAATAATTTTAATTAAAAACAAAAACAAAAATATATTGAATTCAACAACAATTACTTAACACTTTACAATATTAAAATCACCACATTAAACACATAAAAAAATAATAAAAAGTTGAATTTTTCAATAATTTTATTAGAAAAAAACACACCACACACACAATGTTGATTTTTACAAAATCAATATCATAAAACATTACAAGAAACAAAAAAAAATCTACTTTTTTTGTCTTGCAAAATGCTGAAATTGAAGTCTCTTTTAAGCAGAAAAGAATCAAAAATTCAATATCAAACCCCCCCAAAACAAAGGCAGTAAGAAAAGGACTTCAAACACTAACAGAAAAAAAAAAAAAAAAAAATGAAAAAAAATTAAAAAATGAACAAAAAAAAATTAAACAAAAAATATTAAAAAAAGCAACAAAAAAAGTATGAAAAAGTTTTATTTCTTAAAAGAAAAGTTTGAAAACAAATAAAAGAAAAAGGTAAGTTTACACAAGTATTTATCTGTTTTTTGGGAAACGGGTTCCTTTTTTCATTTTAGACAAGAGAAATAAATTTTTTGCTTATTTTGCCATTCTTAAAGTTTAAATAAGAGAGTGTCCATTAAAAAAAAAAAAAAAAAAAAAAAAAAAAAAAAAAAAATTTGCCTTAGAGGGTTAATAAATCAGTAAATTTTTGAATTTTCCGCCTCTCATACGTAAAATGGTTCAGTCAGTTGAATATGTCATTAATTAAGCGTTTGACAGTGGTTTTTTTAACAGGACATACATAACATACAACCCTTACAACCCTTCAGTCAGGATTACGGCCTAGCTTCTCACACCACTTATGTTGTGTGTGTTAATTTTCTACATGAGAGGCGGAACCTACAGTTTAAAATCGATTCCGAACGACAGATTTTGTTTTTTTATGGCAAATTTTTATTTACTCTTAGAGTTTTTGCTAGAAATCTGCTGAGAGGAAGTCGCCGAAGAAATATTTCGTTTTTGATGTCTGACCGGGGATTCGTATCCTGGCCTTTCGTCCAATAAGCCAACACACTAGCTATTAGACTACGGCGACTACCTTGATAAAGTAAACATAAAAGAAACTCATACGGCTAGGCTTGATAAATATCATGTAATCCATTTACCCTTTAGTAAGGATTACAACCAAGCTTCGTACACAACCCATGTTGTGTGTACGTGAATTTTATCCTTGAGTAGAAGGACTTCGTTTTAAATACAATTTCGGACAACAGAGTTTTTGAGCAACTTAATACCAAAGAAAACTAAGGTGAGTTTGTTATTCAATAAAGTCCTGGAGATCGGTTCGTCAAACTGGCTCCATTGTTGAAGCGCCAAGACGTAAGCGAGCTAGCACAGAAAAGAAAATAGCAAAGCTATGACTGAGTGTGTGTGAGAGAATTCATCAACTCGTCATCGTTCTCAAGATCTAGACATTTCGCGCACCACTTTACATCGAATTTTGCGAAAAGATCTCAATTTGACGTCTTACGAAGTTCAATTGGTCCATGAGTTGAAGCCGCATGGCTATCCGCTTCGTTTTCGCTTCGCTAGATGGGCCAACGAGAAATTTCTTTTTGAATGAAGCTCATTTTCATCATGGTCGGTACATTAATAAGTAAAATCACCATATTTGTGGTTCAGAAAACCCAATCGTGGTCTTACAGAATCCAGTGCACCCATTACAAGTGACTATTCGGTGCGGCTTGTGGAGCGGAGGCTTCATTGGTCCATATTTCTTTGAAAATAACAACGATGCAACCATTACGGTTAATGGAGGCAACTATTTTAGTACCCCGCTCTTCACGGTATTGAAGTGAACGATGTTTGGCTTCAAGATTATGATATACATGACCATACATCTCATGCCACAATCGTTTTATTGCGTCAAATTTTTGATGACCGTTTAATTAGTCGAAATGGTGATGTCAATTGGCCGCTAAGAAGCTTCGATTGGATACCGTTGGACTATTTTCTATGAAGCGCCATTAAATAAAAGCGTTATGCCGACAAGCCGGGGACAATTGAGCATTTGAAGGCCAACATTAGTGATGCCATTGCCGAGTTACGACACCATACACTTGAAAAAGTGCACGAAATATAGCCTGTTGGAAGGAGGTACTGTGAGTCCAGCAGCGGCAGCTATATAAATGGAAGACTTTTCCATTTCCAAATGGAACAATTGTACTTCACAAGAAAAAAAAATATAAATTTGGCGAAATTTCAAACCGTTTTCTGTGTTTTTCATTTTTAAATTCAAACTTTTAAATGAACCACCCTATATTATGCCAACTTAAAGGACCTATTTAATAAGAATTTAAAAAGGAAATACGACCGAATTTTTTTACCAAGAAAGAGATTATTTTGCATCAAGACAGTGTAAGGCCATGCATTAGACAGCAAGGAGTTTGCAGACGTCAAGACTTTCATTTTATAAAGCCTCAACGGACAGCTCCAAGACAGATATATTCAAGTATGAATAATTCCACCACAGACAAGAAAACTTTACACCAACATCCGTAGAGTTGTAGTAAGAAAAAGCGGCAAGATAAGGTTGGAGAACAATAATAATTGATAGCAAGTTATTTAATTTAATTTTTTTTTATTATTATTAATAGACATCACAAGTTCTTAAAATCTAATGCATGACTCCACTAATAAATCGAGTCATTAAATAATTCACAAGGTCTGCGATCACTTTGATCATGTTCACGAATCCAGCGATTTTGTACTACAAAAAAAAAAATATAAGACGGACATCAGATTAAATCAAAAGAAATTAAAATTAACAACAACAACATCCTCATAAACATACCCCATTTCGAACCTACTATTATGGGACAGGCGCCATGTAATGTCCTTTTGTCGGTATCACCAGAAGCATGTAAATTATACCAGAAGGCAGCAGCACCTTTCTTAGGCAGCAAATGTCGTTTTAAGAAAGGAAAAGCAGTGCCACCACCTTGTTCAACATCAGAAAGCTGGAAATTTATTTAAAATTCTGATTTAATTTCTAAATTCTAAAAATTTTCCAAATTAAAATGAAACAATACTTTACATAAAATAATACCGTGGCTATGCGATTGCCCATTTCAAAATGAACGAAACGTTTTTGGTTCATCTAAAATGGAAAAAACTAAAATTGAAATGAAAGATGCGGTGGTTGCCCAAAAACAATACATACGTGCTCACGCTTAAAATAGTCATGATGATCAGCATAATGGCCGCCAATGCCATAATTGGCAAATTGATGATGTTCAGAGTATTTCATATTCAAATTGGTCATAAACTCGACACGTCTATCAATGGTAGTCAAGAGGGGATGGCTGGACGCCTTAATAAACACACTTTGACTTGTACGTACTGTGGAAATAACAGAACCATTTACACCCAACACAGCAGCTCTTTTTAGTTGTGTTGTTAGGTTTTTCAACGTGTCTATCTCTCTGTCGCTTATCACATCGTGATAGATTAACAGCATAGGATCATTGTGCATTATTTCAACTTTTAGAGGAGCTAAGATAAGAAACGGATGAGTATCGCTTTTGTAACTGCAACGTAAATCACGTTCTTCGGTTGGGGATTGATTTAATAGGTCAGCGCAGGCATATTTATAGAGAATATGACGTGGTGCTTTATAAATGTCAGCAAGTGGTGGCTGGTAACGAAAGAGTTTTGAAATAAAACTTATTCTCAGAGTTGATATTATAAACAAATACTCACGTCATGATCAATGTTGTAGTCCACCTCAGTTGAGTTCATATTGATTGATGCTTCAGCAAATTGGGCATATAACTTTGCCACACGTAGACTATCCGGATATTCATGCTGTATGTCCACATAGGTCTGATTGGCACCACGTACATCACCTAGATGGTATTTGGCATTTGCTAAAGCCAATTCAATATCCAATTTCTCGATTTGTGTAAAAGAAAATTCATTTTTCGACTCTGAATTGTGGCTGGAGGTAAAACGTTTTAAGGCTTCTCTTAGCCACGAGTGTGCCAGTCTTTTGTAATTGCTCACCAAAGCTCTCTGGCCAATATCGTAACAATGTCGGGCATCAAATTTAGCTCTAAAATAAATGAAAAAAAAAGAACTTTCAAAATTTTTAATTAAAAAAAATTAAGTAGAACGGAATCATACTCATATTGAATGCCTTTTAAAATGCCCTGAGCAATATCGGAGGTATTTAAACGATAGACATCTTGTAGCCTTAAAAGACCATCTATGGCACCTTCGTATTCCGTATGGTTTATGAAATGATTTTTGATTTGCAATAAAGTTTCTAAAAGAAATTAACAAAGAAATGTTAGCGTTTTTTCGTTCACAGTTCACACTAAGCAATTTTAGTTGCGCAATTTTTTTCAAAAGCCTTTTTTGGAATCCCTTAATCATACAGTTAGTGTTTGCAATAATGCTCAAAATATATTAAGAGGGAATATGTTGCTAGAACTTGGTGTGGATTTCTGTTTTACAAAAAAAAAAAAAAAAAAAAAATCCTCTTGAAGCTGAACGAGTTGGGCAACTAAAATTGCCGAGTGTGTTTATAATCTGAAAGTTTCATACTTTCTCCCTCTTTATATTGCATAATATTTTCAATTCTCTCCCAATCGTTGGTTAATCTTTTCGTCAACAAATATTTATTGACTGGATTTTCAAAATAAATGGGTCCCGTCGTTAAAGCCTCTTCACGTTCTCTTTCATATTCCGACAGTTTCCTTGAAAAGAAAAAAAAATTTTTTTTAAAATTTTTTTTTTAATTGTTTTATACGCTATTGTTACTTACTCCTTTAAATATTTCAATTTGTATTCATTTTTTCTGATAAATGTTTCCATTTTCTGCAAAATATTTAATTCGGCATCCATTAATTTGGACATTTTGTAGACCGACGTATAATATTCGGCCTTAACAATACTCGCCATCAGTTGGCCATAAAGAATCAAAAGAATTTTAAATAAAAACAATTTCATTTTGTTCGTTTCGCTTTCTTTCCTTGTGTTTATCGCGGTTTTTTAACAAAAATCAGTCTTTAAAGTTTAATGTTCTAAGCGTTACTAAACATTAGCCTTGGCTTAGACAACGAATTGACCTCTTTGCGTGTTTGTTAAGAAAGTAGGAAGAAAGGTTTTTAATTTTCAAGTTCAAAGCTTTTAAAGCTTTTGCATACAAACAACCACAGAAACAACAACCAACTACAACAAATACAAACAAGTTTTAGTTTGAATTTGTATTCTAAGCCAGAATTATTTAACAATCTTCGCTTTATGATATGTTAACTTAAATAATAACAAGAGAGGGAGGCTATTAACGTATGAATGGTTTTGTTATTTAAAAATAGTTCTTGAGTGTCTTTCATAGATTTTAATAAACAAAACGTATCGGTAATTAGATTTGAAGCTTGGCCTTCCGTCTAATAAGCCATCTTACTACCTACTAGACTACGACGACTACTAATAAAGCGAAGGTCATTTAATTATCGTATCTAAAATGCATAAACGAAACATCACAAGAGGAGTTTTTATTACAACATTTGCATCAATTGCTGCTGCTGTTATCGCTTAATTAAGGTAAAAAAAAACATGAGAAAAATAATTAAAAAACGTTAAAGAAAACCTATTTCATATTTGAAATCTAGTAGAGAAAAAAAGGAAAGTATTTTTACAATTATTTTTTTCTTTTAATCATCTGTTGCATCATCTGTAATAACTGACAGTACAAGTTAAAAAAGTTACAAATTTGTTGCCCATAAAAATAAAATTACAAAACCTTTCATTTGTCAATACGGAAATGCAAAGTAGTGTTGCAGTTGCAACAAACAAATTGCAGTTTTATGACCACAACTTATTAACATTACCGCCAAAAAGTTAAATGGATCTTCAACTTAAATCAAGTGAAACTCAAATTAAACACCCTTTGTATGTAAGAGCGGTAATAGGCACTAGAAAACCCTAGTAAATAAGAAATCAAGAAATTGAAGACACTAATCAGATGAAGTTCTAGTGAAATATTCTTAAAGGAGTCATGGTCCATGGTGCCAAATCTAAACTGCCTTTGGTTGCAGCAGTCACAAACACGATTCTATTGAAAGCCTCAGGCAAATTCACTTATTTATGCTAAAAAACTTGAGTCTTTAAAAGAAGACTTTCATTTTATGAAACTATCCGGATAGTACGTAGTAGCCAACGGACGAACGGATCTCCAGCAAATGCACTAAATACGCTAAAAAGCCATTTAAGCTCACTATAATTTACTCTGCAAGCCAATATCATCTATTCTACCCTATACTTACAAAGTCTAAAACTGACTAAAGGGGCCAACAAATCTCATTAATTTATTAAACATTACCAGGCCTGTACGAAAGTATCGAATACAGAATAGTTTTCTAATCAGAGAACTGATTTCATCCCGTACTGCTTTATCCTGCAGTACTGACATCAATGAATCTCTCTCTGTATACAATATCAAACAATAACAACTGTTTTGTAAAAGCTTATGCATGTACAAAGAATAAAGACCCTAGCACTGTTCGTACAAGATGTGAATTTCAAAAGAGATTTCTTCTGCATAGTTCCAGAATTGCAGATTCATTTCAAGACGACGAATTGCAAATTTAGTTTATTTTCTTGTCACTTAAAAAATACTTTATTTATCACAAACACAAATTTTGAATAGCTTTTCTGGGACATTACTTATAACACGGCCTTCTAAACATTTGGGCTTTCGATCGTATCCATTTGTTGCAGACTAAAAAAAAAGAAGATTTTTTAAAATTAATTTTTCTCAACGTACGTACTCTAGCAAATGACTACCAACCCCACTTGGAGCCGACAATAACTGGACAGGCGGCATGTAAAGTCAAGTAATCACCCTTAAGTGCATTATTTAAATTGTACCACAAGACAGCGGTACCTTTGCGAGGAAACACGGTTGTTTCTATATTGGGAAATACAGTAGCGCCGCCTTGCTCGACATCGGACAACTAAAAACAAAGTAACAATAAATCAATAACGCATGCCCACGACAAAAGAAAACTTACATAAAATAAGACCGTAGCTATACGATCACCTTCCTTTATTACCAATGGTGTATCCTAAAAATGATTTTAAAGCAAATGAACTCAATGGAAACAATAATAGAAACTATACTTACATCGGTTACGTTAAAAAAATCAAAGTGATAGTAATAATGGCCACCCAAACCATAATTCCCTATTTGCAGCATCTCCGATCCCTGCATATCGAAGCCGGTCATATCGGCTATGCGTGTATTGATGCGTTTCGTAACCTCATCTGTGTCGTCTTGAAGCCAAGCCGATTTCGATGTTCGAATATTCGACACCTTTGTGCCACTATGATTTTCCTTAAACACATGAGCTCTTTTTAATTTCGGTCTGGCCAATTTCTTTATATGTTCGATCTCTGAATCGGTCATAACATCATGGTAGAGCACCATATAGGGATTCAAGTGGACGATTTCCATTTTCAACGGAGCCAAATGCAAGAATGCTGTCGTTGTAGTATTATAAATACAGACATGCGTTTTCGAAGTTCGATTGGGAAACAAACCGCGACAGCCCTTCTCATGAGTGGTAAATACAGGAGGGATTGGCTGCAAAAAATAATTCTCATCAGAATTAAGTTGGCCATTAAGGCAGCATTCGAAATATTTGCGATGTTATGTTCGTACTTAACTTTCAATTCCTACTTTACCTGTATCGGTTCGCCATTAAATACATTGGCCCTGTGTTGTATTTCATTCAAGCGACTTACACGACGTACATCATACGGTCTAAGTTCAACAGCCTGCTGCAATGGTAAAATAGCTTCATTGATACGATCTGTAATACAATTTTTATGAATAAATTTCAAAAACTTATCAACAAAGCTTTTCATATCACATACTTTGATGCATTAAGGTTTCGGCGTACAGCTCTAATGGTTTCTCCTTGCCGTAGTCCACTATACGATTGAATTCATTCGTTTCGTATTTCATTACGGCAACATAGAGCCAAAAGCTTGCTGCATACGATTGATTTTTCGTATACAAATAATGACCCATAAAATAGGCATCAATTGATTTCATTTTCACACTAAAATAGAGCGAGAAATGAAAGACTTTACAGAAGACTTCATTAAATAGCACAACTTACTCATATTGTTTGCCATTTAAAATGCCATCAACCATATCGGAGGCCTTTAAGTCATAAACAATTTGCATGCGATTTAAACCCTCTGAGGCCTCAGCTAAATCAGTAGCCGTGGGCATATCGAGTCTATACTTTCGTAACACCTCCAGTTCAGCTATTAATCGATTGATCACATTGTGTTTTTAGAAGTACTTTATGAAGAGGTTTGAATCGAACTTGCTTACCTTCCCCTACCGGTTCTGTGATAAACAATTCAATTTTAGGCCAATCATTGTGCATTNNNCTGATTAGCGAAAAAGCATTCAAAGGATTGTAAAGATATTCTTCGGGACTTTTATGGGATTTTTCATTTTCCTCTTTCATTTCTTTCACTAAACTTTGTAAATTATGGAACAGAAATGAGTGATGATTAGTGAAGACACTGAACGAAATAATTGACGAGCATAGGTCTAGACTTATCAACTTGGTTTTTAGAGGATGACACCGCAAAGCTTCAGCAGAGTGAAAGACAAACATAGAACGGCTAAGTGCCTTACTTCTTTGGTTTGAGAAATTCTAAAGAGAAATCATTTCTGGAAACTGCTATGAGATGTTGTATACAAAATATATTCGAATAAAATGGGAAATAAAGCGTGAATGGACAACTTTGTTAATGAAAAGCCGAGTGCAAATAAGAGAATATAAATGCCGAAATACATGCGAAAACTTCCCTAAAGTAATGAGTCTTGTGTAAATCAACACAAGGCTGAGGGAACATTTTCCAGACACGATTTATAATTTTTCGTAGAACCAAAAGTGAAAGCCGAAATGAAACCATAATGGCCAAAGACCAGTTACATACATACATACATATTGGTCATTATAACCTTTTAGTTAGGATTACAACATAGCTTCTCACACCACTTATGTTGCGTGTGTGTTAATTTTATACATGAACGGCAGGACATACAGTTTGCAGTCGTTTCCGAACGACACACTTTCATCAAAAATTTGCAGAGAGCAAACCTCCGTTTTGTTCGAAATCTCTGACCTGGAGCTTTAAGCGTGACCTCACATCTAATAAGGCAGTACAATACCTACTAGACTGGAGCAAGCTATCATCGAAAAATATCAACAAAATATAGATTGTTAGGTGATATCAAACAGGAATTATTCATTATGAGCTGTTGCAACCTGATGAAGCGAACAATTTAGATCTCACTCAGCCCGCTATTTAATCGTATTGCATTGTAAAAATGCCAGGCAATCGATCTTATTTAAGAAATTTTATTCAAATCGTACACCCCTTTGGCTATAATTCCCTTCCTTGATCGGTTGAAAAAGGAGTTAATAAAACAAAATAAGAGAAATTGTATCACAACATTTATGTTTGTACACGTAGAACTTTTTCCGTTTGTCCGTTATTTTGCAATGTTTGTCTACGTAATCAATTCTGAAGACCTCAGAAAACAGTTCAAAATATATTACCATACGGCCGTCAATGGTTAAATTACAATTGCCAACTCAAAATTTTAAAATTTTTAAAACGTCAAATGAGTATCTTCTGCTCTTATAATTATTTCATCCCCAGTGCACTAATTCGTTTCTTTTTTTCTTTCTTTTTCACAAAATTTTCCAACACTTTTTCACTTTTCACTCACTTTTTCAACGTATCGACTTTCTGTTGCAATATGGCGGCATATCTGTCAACACTGTCAATTAATTCTGTTTCGATTGCCAACAATTCCACCATATCGGCCATGGAAGTGGACAGACTTTTTTCTTTATCTCGACTGCTGTCAATGGCAAAGTATAACAGATTTGCAGCGCATAATACGAAGAACAAGACACTTTTAATATCCATATTCGTTGTATTATCTTTTCAACAAAAATTGTCGTTAAAAAGAGAGATTCGTAAAAAAAAAATTATAAAAAAAAACTATTCAATAAAATAATAAAAAGAAATTTTTAATTTTTTGTTTGAAAATAATTGTTATTTGTCAATGATTTTTCAAACGTGGCGTTGCATTCGAGCACTTTTTAGATGACATTGACAATGTCAAAAAAAATTTTTTTTTTTTATAATTTTTGTTACTTTTTTGCATATTTTTTTAGTTTTACGTTCAAAAAACAACAAATTTGAAGCTGCTACCTGCTTAAACATTAATTTTGAACAGAAACCGTTTCAATTAAACACTCGTGCAATATGCCGGTAAGGGTGCGTATTTTTTATTTCTTGTTTTTGGCCACACAGCTATCGAGAACTCACTAGAATGTAAAGCAAAGTCATCCGTCTATATTAACTGATTGTAGAGCATTGCCACCTGCCGAAAGCAGATACTTCAAAGATGGATCCTCAAGGCAATCTCAAAGATGTAGCACATGACAATAATCTTTGCCCCCTCGCACGTGAGCACACGGACATAACGGATATGCTTACTGGCATTAAACAATATGCTACTCTAGCAGTATTATCTATAAACGTATTCAACGTACAGATAGTTTCTTTTTTAAATTATGGTGTGGAGGGTCCATGGTTCAAAACCCACTTTAGACATTTTGAAAAAAAAAAATTTAACATGAAAAACATATTGCCTTCGATGACTTTCACTCTGCAGTCTTAAGCGTTGTAATAACCAAGTAAATACGTGATTAAGATGACGATCGGCAAGGCACCACAAACACGTTGCCGATTCGTATAGTTATAGGAAATCATATGATCAAAAGGATGAAAGGACAAGGACCTAAGTATAGAATATCAATACAACTACCTAGATCAGCAGCAAAATAACTCAGTTTTAAAAAATACTTGATGGAGCCTTTAAAAAGAAACTTTAATTTTACGAAACTATCCAGATAGTACTTAGCAGTCAACGGACCAATGGATCTACAGCAAATGCATTAAATGCGCTAAAAAGCCAATCAAGCTCAATATAATTTACTCTACAAGCCAACATCATCTCTTCTACCCTATGCTTACAAAGTCTAAAATTGACTAAAGGGGGCCAACAAATCTCATTAATTTATTAAACATTACCAGGCCTGTACAAAGGTATCGATTACATTATCGTTTTCTAATCAGAGAACTGATATCATCCCGTATTGCGATATTCTGCAGTACTGACATCAATGAATCTCTCTCTGTATACGATATCAAACAATAACAACTGTTTTGTAAGAACTCACGCATTTACAAAGGGTATGAATCCCATGAATTTCAGAAAGTATTTCTGAGTAGTTCTAGAATTTCAGATTCATTTCCAGAGTACGCGTTGCAAATTTAGTTTCATTTCTTGTCACTTAAAATATACTTTATTTATCACAAACACAAGTTTTGAATAACTAGATAGACTTTTTGGGGTCTTACTTATAACACGGCCTTCTAAACATTTGGGCTTTCGAACGTATCCATTTGTTGCAGACTGAAAAAAAAACTTTTTTTTTTGATTACTTTTCTCAACACATTTACTGACTACCTACCCCACTTGGAGCCGACAATAACCGGACAGGCGGCATGTAAAGTCAAGTAATCACCCTTAAGTTCATTATTTAAATTGTACCACAGGACAGCGGAACCTTTGCGAGGAAACACGGTTGTTTCTATATTGGGAAATACAGTAGCGCCACCTTGTTCAACATCGGACAACTAAAAACAAAGTAACATTAAATCAATAACATGTGCCCACGTTTAACGAAAAAGGCAAAAGAAAACTTACATAAAATAAGACCGTAGCTATACGATCACCTTCGTTCGTCATCGCCGGGCTATCCTGATGAAGATGTTTAAGGAAATGAACACAACAAATGCAATTACATGTTGATACTTACATCGGTTAAATTAAAGAAATCAAAGTGACTATAATAATGGCCACCCAAAACATAATTCCCTATTTGCAGCATCTCCGATCCCCGCATATCGAAACCGGTCATATCGGTTATGCGTGTATTGATGCGTTTCGTAACCTCATCTGTGTCGTCGTGAAGCCAAGTCGATTTCGATGTTCGAATATTCGACACCTGTTTGTCATTTTTCTTTTCATTAAACACCATAGATCTTTCTAAAGTCGGGGGCCATTTCTTTATATGTTCGATCTCTGAATCGGTCATAACATCATGGTAGAGCACCATATATGGATTCAAGTGGACGATTTCCATTTTCAGGGGAGCCAAACGCAAGAATGCTGTCGTTGTAGTATTATAAATACAGACATGCGTTTTCGAAGTTCGATTGGGAAACAAACCGCGACAGCCCCTCTCATGAGCGGTATATACCGGAGCGATTGGCTGCAAAAAATATTTCTCACAAGATTAGGTTGGCAGCATTCGAAATATTTGCGATCTTATGTTCGTACTTAACTTTCAATTCCTAACTTACCTGTATCGGTTCGCCATTATATGCATTGGCCCTGTGTTGTATCTCATTCAAGCGATTTGCAAGACGAGCATCATGCGGTCTAAGTTCAACAGCCTGTTTCATTGGATCAATGGCTTGCTTGACATAATCTTTAATACAATTTTCATGAATAAATTTCAAACACTTATCAACAAAGCTTTTCATATCACATACTTTGATGTATTAATGTTTCGGCGTACAGCTCAAATGGTTTCTCCTTGCCGTAGTCCACAATACGATTGAATTCATTCGTTTCGTATTTCATTACGGCAACATAGAGCCAAAAGCTTGCTGCATAAAACTGGTTTGTTGTAAACAAATAATGGCCCATGAAATAGGCATCAATTGATTTCATTTTGACACTTAATTGTAGGGGGCAATAATGAAAGTCGTGAAATGAAATACTTTCAAGAAGCCTTCATTAAATGGTACAACTTACTCATATTGTTTGCCATTCAAAATGCCATCAATCATGTCTGAAGCTTCGAAATCGTAAACCTTTTGTATGCGATCTAAACCGTCTGAGGCCTCAGCTAAATCAGTAGCGGTGGGCATATCGGGTCTGTATTCTCGTATCACTTCCAATTCGGCTATAAATGAGACCACATTGTGTTTTTGGAAATACTTTATGAAGAGGTTTGAATCAGACTTGCTTACCTTTCCCTACGGGTTCTATCATAAACAATTCAATTTTAGGCCAATCATTATGCATTCGTCTGATTAGCGAAAAAGCATTCAAAGGATTGTAAAGATATTCTTCGGGACTTTTATGGGATTTTTCATTTTCCTCCTTCAATTCTTTCACTAAACTTTGTAAATAATGGAACAAATATGAGTGATGATTAGTGAATACACTGAACGAAATAATTGACGAGCATAGGTCTAGACTTATCAACTTGGTTTTTAGAGGATGATACCGCAAAGGTTCAGCAGAGTGGAAGCCAAACATAGAACGGCTAAGTGTCTTACTTCTTTGGTTTGAGAAATTCTAAAGAGAAATCATTTCTGGTACCGCATATGAGATGTTGTATACAAAACATATTCGAGTAAAATGGGCATGCAGCCTGAATAGATAACTTTGTTAATGAAAAAGCCGAGTGCAAAGAAGAGAATTTAAATGCCGAAATACATGCGAAAACTTCCCTTAATGAAGGGTTCTTATGTAAGCCAATACAGGGAAAAGGAAAAAGTAAACGGTGGACACAGAAATGGTTGCAATGCACCACTTAAGTTGCGTGGGTGTTAATTCTATAAATGAACGGCAGGACCTACAGTTTTCAGTCGTTTCCGAACGACATATTTTCGTCAGAAATCTGCTGAATGCAAGACGCCGTTTTGTTGGAAAACTCAGACATGCCTCCACATCGTAAAGCCAGTACACTACTTACTAGACTAGAGCAAGCTAACATCGAAAAATATCAACAAAATATAGATTGTTAGGTGATATCAAATAGGAATTATTCATTATGAGCTGTTGCAACCTGATGAAGCGAACAATTTTGATCTCTCACTCAGCTTGCTAGTCAATCGCATTTCATAGTGAAAATGCCAGGCGATTGATCTTATTTAAGAAACTTCAATCGGGTAGTACACCCTTTGATTAAGATTTCCTTCCTTGATCGGTTGAAAAAGGAATTAATAAAACAAAATAAGAGAAATTGTATCACAATATTTATGTTTGTACACGTAGAACTATTTCCGTTTGTCCGTTATTTTGCAATGTTTGTCTACGTAATGAATTCTGAAGACCGCAGAAAACATTTCAAAAGATATTACCATACGGCCGTCAATGGTTAAATTACAATTGCCAACTCAAATTTTAAAATTTTTAAAACGTCAAATGAGTATCTTCTGCTCTTATAATTATTTCATTCCCAGTGCACTAATTCGTTTCTTTTTTCTTTCTTTTTAACTAAATTTTCCAACACTTTTTCACTTTTCACTCACTTTTTCAACGAATTGACTTTCTGTTGCAATATGGCGGCATATCTGTCAACAGTGTCGATTAATTCTGTTTCGATTGCCAACAATTCCACCATATCGGCTGTGGAAGTGGACAGACTCTGTTCTTTGTCTTCACTGCTGACAACACCAAAGGATAACAGATTTATAGCGCGCAACACCAAGAACAAGCCATTTATAAACTCCATATTCGTTGTGCTAACTTTTCAACAAAGATTGTGGTTAAAAACTAAGAAAAACGTTGAGATTCGTAACAAATTTATAAAAAAAAATTTTCAATAAAATTTTTAATTTTTTTGTTTAAAAATAATTGTTGTTTTTGGTTTTCAATGGTTTTCAAACGTGGTGTTGCATTCAAGCACAGGCATGTGTGACATTGACAATGTGAAAAATTCTTTTCTTTTAATTTTTGTTACATTTTTTGCATAATTTTTTTAGTTTTAAATTTAATTTACAGCGGCTACCTGCTTAGGCATTAATTTTGAACAGAAACAGTTCAATTAAAAACTCGTGTGATATGCCTGTGAGGGCACGTATTTTTTATTTCTTGTTTTTCGCCACACAGTTATCCAGAACTCACTAGAATGTAAAGCAAAGTCATCCGTCTTAATAAACTGCCTGTAGAGCATTGCCACCTGCCGAAGCAGATACATCAAGGATGGATCTTCAAGGCAATCTCGATGATGTAGCACATGACAATAATCTTTGCCCCCTCGCACATAAGCACACGGTCATACGAATATGGTTACTGGTATTAAACAATATGCTACTCTAGCAGTGCTATCCATAAACATATCCGAATCCAAGGTAATGCGTATAAACTCAGCACTCAGACAATTTTTAATGGGTGGGCACTAATTCTGTCAAAGGTGGCAAGGTTGGACAGCTGTGTACATCGGACGCAGGATTATTAAGAGGAATGCCGCACTTTTGAAGAGACAATTGGAAGTCCAACTACACATCACAATGAACACCAAAGTTAGAATATTTAATGACAGCATTTGATCAGCGGTGGTCTTGGAGTTGCGGTAGTTTATAAGGTAGGATGTTGGCTGAGAGCCTGTGGTTCAAACTCAATTTCAGACATTTTGAAAATAATATTTCTTTCGATTACATCCTCTCAGCAATCTTCTCGCAAAAGAAAATTTGTCATGAAAGGCCCCGCCACTCATGGGTAACATTAACTGACAAAACATGGATGGAATGAAAAGCTAGGTCGTAATTCGGTCTCAAACATTGTGATAACTAACTAAACGAGTGAGTAAGATACGATCGCGGCTAAGCACCAGAAACAGGTTTTCTTGGAATTCCGCCGTAATTGGATGTGGATTGGTCATACACTAAGTAAACCCCCAGGATAATGTTATACTATCAAATCTGAACTGGAACACACAGGCAGACCAACTAATAAGAGGACTTATCGATACAGTACCGTTAGAAGCTTGTTGTACATGACACGAAATTAAAAAATCTTTTGTTATTTTGTTTCTCTATTTGATTGCTTATCTGTAGTCTCTATTTGGGATATCAGTGTCTTAACCCCAGAGTTCGGATAGTTATAGGGAATTATCTAATCAAAAGGATCAAAGAATAAGAACTTATACAATGATAAAGCATGTGTGTGAAGATAAATTCGAATTTGAAAATCCAAGACGCAATCCACAAATTTTAGCAGCGCCACATTTAGCGTTAACAGAGCAAAATTTTCTCTTAACAGAGCAAAATTTGCCCTTAACAGAGCACTGTTAGAGGTTTAACAGTATCCATCTGAAGAAGGTCACTTGCTTAGGAGCTAATTTTAGGGCATATACTAGGTCTAGGAGTACCATATCATACTCGAAGGAAGGTTCCAAGGCCTTTTAATAAAATCAGCGAAATAGTCCCGCATGAAGTCATATGGTATTGTGAAAATTGGCTTTGAAACTATCAATTTTTTTATTGAAAATTGTGAGTCGAGTATTCAATTTTAAAAAAATCGATTTTCGACCAAAATCGGTATGAAAATTCTCTAGAAGATCAGTGGCCATTTTGGAAGATATAAGAAATAGTACGCCATACAGACTATATGTACGATGATAGTCCAGAGTGTCCTCTTTCCAACGGTGGTAGTGGGATAGCTGAAATAATTTTGTGAGTCGAGATATTCAATTTAAAAAAATCGATTTTCGACCAAAATCATATGAAAATTCTCTAGAAGATCAGTGGCCATTTTGGAAGATATAAGAAATAGTACACCATACAGACTATATGTACATGGTAGTCCACTGGAATAATTCCGTGCTCCATCCCCACCAACCGTTCTTTTCATTTCAACATTATTTGTTTATAAATAATAATGATCATAATGAGAATTAACTTCATGTCAATAGTCTTGTTTTCAGCTGTAAAACGTTAACAGTACTCTGTTAAGGTAAATTTTGTTCTGTTAAGAGCAAATTTTGCTCTGTTAAAACCAAATGGTGGCGTTTGCTAAAATTTATGGATTGCGTCTTGGATTTTCAAATTCGAATTTAACTTCACACACATTGATAAAGCAGGTTCAAGCAAAACTGCCTATAGCAGTAGTTCGGGAAGTTCAGTCTATTTAGTGAAAAAGTTGACTTACGTTTTTAGGTGATGCCCAGTAGGAAGACAAGTTAACATTGTTAGAATGTGCTGTTCACATAATAATAAGAAGAGAGGACCTACTCACTTCTATCCTTAAATCGCATGGCTATTCATCACACAATAATGATTAGTACGGGCAACTGTACTTTTGTTAGATGTGACGAAAAACTTTCTCCAGGAACTGTGAGTCTGTGTGGAAGTAAGAAACTGCCTTTACCCTTTGCTCTTGTTATGAACAGACAGAGATTTTTGGCCTCTCTGTTCTAATATCCCTTGAACGAGTTCTTTAATATAAAGGTTCCTGCAATAGGAAGATTTATTTTTGGTCTCGCCATGTCATATTTTCTTTGTTTGTTCGATTAATTTTAATCCAGCCGTCGCTTGTCAACTTATTTGTTTACAATTCACAAATTCAAATTAATTTTTCCACCACATATTTCCTTACAAATTAAATTCATTTAATTATCGTATCTAAAATGCATAAACGAAACATCACAAGAGGAGTCTTTATTATAACATTTGCATCAGTTGCTGCTGCTGTTATCGCTTAATTAAGGCAAAAGAAAAAAACATGAGAAAAATAATTAAAACGTTAAAGAAAATTTATTTCGTATTTGAAATCTAGTAGAGAAAATAAGGAAAGCATTTTTACAATTATTTTTTTCTTTTAATCATCTGTTGCATCATCTGTAATAACCGACAGTACAAGTTAAAAAAGTTACAAATTTGTTGCCCATAAAAATGAAATTACAAAACCTTTCGTTTGTCAATACGGAAATGCAAAGTAGTATTGCAGTTGCAACAAACAAATTGCAGTTTTATGACCACAACTTATTAACATTACCGCCAAAAAGTTAAATGGATCTTCAACTTAAATCAAGTGAAACTCAAATTAAACACCCTTTGTATGTAAGAGCGGTAATAGGCACTAGAAAACCCTAGTAAATAAGAAATCAAGGAATTGAAAACACTGATCAGATGATGATCTAGTGAAATATTCTTGGAGGAGTCATGGTCCTTGGTGCCAAATCTAAACTGCCTTTGGTTGCAGCATACACAAACACGATTCTATTGAAAGTCTTAGGCAAAGTTAGTTATTTATGCTAAAATACTTGAGTCTTTAAAAGGAAATTTTCATTTTGAACTATCCGGATAGTACGTAATAGCCAACGACCAATGGATCTACAGCAAATGCACTAAATGCACTAAAAATCTACTCAAGCTCTATATAATTTACTCTACAGGCCAGTATCCTAATCCACCGTATACTTACAAAGTCTAAAACGGACTAAAAGGGCCAACAAATCTCATTAATTTATTAAACATTACCAGGCCTGTACTAAAGTATCGTATACATTATCGTTTTCTAATCAGAGAACTGATTTCATCCGGTATTGCGATATTCTGCAGTACTGACATCAGTGAATCTCTCTCTGTATACGATATCAAACAATAACAACTGTTTTGTAAGAACTCACGCATATACAAAGGGTATGAATCCCATGAATTTCAGAAGGTATTTCTGAGTAGTTCTAGAATTGCAGATTCATTTCCAGAGTACGAGTTGCAAATTTAGTTTCTTTTCTTGTCACTTAAAAAATACTTTATTTATCACAAAAACAAATTTGAATAACTAGATGGAGTTTTTGGGCCATTACTTATAACACGGCCTTCTAAATATTTGGGCCTTCGAACGTATCCATTTGTTGCAGACTGAAAAAAAAAAAAATTTTTTTTTGATTAATTTTCTCAACACATTTACTCTAGCAAATGACTACCTACCCCACTTGGAGCCGACAATAACCGGACAGGCGGCATGTAAAGTCAAGTAATCACCCTTAAGTGCATTATTTAAATTATACCACATGACAGCGGAACCTTTACGAGGAAACACGGCCGTATCTATATTGGGAAAGACGGTAGCACCACCTTGCTCGACATCGGATAACTAAAAACAAAAAGTTACAATAAATCAATAACATGTGCCCACGTTTAACGAAAAAGACAAAAGAAAACTTACATAAAATAAAACCGTAGCTATACGATCACCTTCCTTTATCACCACTGGTTTATCCTAAAAAATAATTTTAAAGGAAATAAACTCCACGGAAGCAATTACAGTTCGATACTTACATCGGTTACATTAAAGAAATCATAATGGGTATTATAATGACCACCCATGCCGTAATTCATTACTTGCAACATTTCCGATCCACGTATATCGAAGCCGGTCATATCGACGATGCGTGTATTGATGCGTTTCGTAATCTCATCTGTGTCGTCTTGGAACCAAGCAAATTTCGATGTTCGACCATTCACCACCACCGAACGATTTTTCTCATCACTATACACCGTAGCCCTATGTAAACTCGGTCTGGCCAATTTCTTTAGATGTTCCATTTCTGAATCGGTCATAACATCATGATAGAGCACCATATAGGGATTCAATTGGACAATTTCCATTTTTAAGGGAGCCAAGCGCAAGAATGCTGTCGTTGTGGTGTTATAAATGCAATGCAATTGTGATGGTCGATTGGCAAAAAAGCCACGACAGCCCTGCTCATAACTGGTAAGTGGTGAAGGGGGATACTATAAATAGGGTGGGTGTTGAAAATAGAGATTTTTAATACGATCGTTTTAAAAGGAAGGTCTTTAACAAATATGGGGACGAAATGTATAAGAAGATACCTTTCTCGGTTCATCATTGAATGCATTGGCCCGGTAGTGTATTTCATTGAAGCGATTTACAAGACGTGCATCCTGTGGCTTAATTTCAACAGCCTGTTGTATTGATGCCAAAGCATCCTTGGCACGATCTGTAATAAAATTTTTTTTCTGAATAAATTTCAAAATCTTTTCATTACAGCTTTTCATATCACATACTTTGATGCATTAACGTTTCGGCGTACAGCTCAAATGGTTTTTCCTTGCCGTACTCCACAATACGATTGAATTCATTCGTTTCGTATTTCATTAAGGCAGAATAGAACCAAAAACCTGCTTCATAATATTGATTCTTTGTAAACAAATAATGGCCCATGAAATAGGCATCAATTGATTTCATTTTGACACTAAAATAGAGCGAGAAATGAAGGACATGACAGAAGTCTTCATTAAAAAGCAAAACTTACTCATATTGTTTGCCATTTAAAATGCCATCAACTATATCGGAGGCTTTTAGGTCATAAACATTTTGCATGCGATTTAAACCCTCTGAGGCCTCAGCTAAATCAGTAGCGGTGGGCATATCGGGTCTGTACTTTCGTATCACCTCCAGTTCAGCTATTAATCGATAGGTAACATTGTGTTTTTAGATATACTTTATGAAGAGAATCGAACTTGCTTACCTTCCCCTACGGGTTCTATCATAAACAATTCAATTTTAGGCCAATCATTATGCATTCGTCTGATTAGCGAGAAACCATTCAAAGGATTGTAAAGATATTCTTCGGGACTTTTATGGGATTTTTCATTTTCCTCCTTCAATTCTTTCACTAAACTTTGTAAATTATGGAACAGAAATGAGTGATTTTAGATGATTAGCCTACACTGGATGAAATAATTGATGAACAGTGGCTTAAAAACTTGTTTTGGGATGTCAAGTGAAAGAGATTTTACAGATTGAGAGTCTAACAGGCAACCTAGGCAATGTTCATAACGAAAGTTAATGTAAAGCCGTAACTATTTATAGCCGAAGCAGTTTAAATGGCAGTTAAAATTCTAATTGATGAGCAAAGGTGGTTGCGAAAGGTATATTTGACAAAGGAAACTGTGACAAAATAATGCGAAATAAGGATTTGATTGGTAAATGCTTAATGCAGCCACATTTTCGTGAAGTAAACTGCTTGTAGCATAACACGGTGAACAGTTTCTATCAAAAACCTTGTATATCGAGTGGTGTGCACATTTCAAAAATAGTGACAAAAGCGCCCGGAACAGCCCAAAGAAATCTCAGCACCATAATTCAGAAGCAAGAGAATTTGCACAGTTATTGGCTTAATTCAAGCAGCCATTTTAAGGGGATTCATTCATCCAGACTATTACAGGAGCCTTTTGCAGTCGACAATTAATTCGCTTGAACTAAGCATTCGCCGAAAAATGCTCTCAATATGCAACCAGCGTATACGCGGTCATCTATTGCGAAGCTATTCAAAAACTGTGTAGAAACAGTGAAGGAAAAGTTATACTTCACCCGCCTTATAGGCTATACCTTGCATCTTCTGATTATCATTTGTTGCAATGAATGCAAAACGCGTACAGTGGAATACGCTTCACTTCGGAGCAGGTTATCAAACAGCTGATGAAACTTTTTTTGTCAATTTTTTTTTATTTTATTTTAATTATTGATTTTAACAAACGGTGCGATATGCTGAAATTCAGTGGGGAAATAATTTTCAATATGGCGTTTAAAATTGCCGGATAAGTCTCCGCAGTAGTGTGTTAGCTTATTAGACGAAGTGGTTCAAAACTGTGCTTAGATACGAAATATGAAAACAAATTTTTCTTCGGCGTTTTTCTCTCATCAGATTTCTGGCAGAAACTCGGAGAGTAAATATAATTGCCATTAAAAGAATCTGTCGCTTGTAGGTCCAGCCACTAATGGATAAAATTAACACAAGCACAACATGGGTGGTGTGACATACTAAGTTGTAATCCTAACTACAACGTTCCAACTAAGGCCACTTCAACTTATATTTGAAAAATAAACTCAGGACCTTTTTGATTAGAAATTTCCTTAATTTGGAATAAAGAAGGCCAACCACTATGAGCTCGTATTTCATATTCTGCGTCGGCAGTGTGAAAAGTAATTATACTCTGGAACTATGTAATGAAATCGACTCGAATGAATTGTAATTACACACTAGAATTCTGAACAAAACCGAATAAAAAGTCATAGCCAGTTACCCTCGAAAGACTTTGTCAGAGCCGGTATTGTTTGATGATATAAGAAGGGCAGTGTACATTACGTGCGGAGCTGATCTCAAAAGCTCACAAATCAACTGTTTAAACTATGGAAACTTGTAATCCAAACCTTGCACACTTTAGCTAGCATTTGATTCGTTATATTCACTCACTATCGATTGATCGATTTCAGGGTTATGCAGGCAAATTTTGCAGGCTTAAAATTTTTATGTCAATGAGAGTAACAAAGGAGTGGAAACATATTTGTGGTTTGCAGTCTTATTTCCGCTTGTATTCTTTGTAAAAAGAAAACAAATTAAAAAACAAGGTTTGGTTTATGACCGCAAATAAAACAGAGCAAAAACGCCTTTCATACAAATGTTTTAACAATTACCACACACATGACAATGGTTAGATTACAATTTTGCCAGGTAGGCAACTATCTTGACTCTCTTTCATATTTCTCTTTTATTCGTTCTCATTATTATTTCATGCAGTGCACATATTCGTTTTTTTTTTTACAAAATTTTCCAACACTTTTTTCACTTTTCACTCACTTTTTCAACGTATCGACTTTCTTTTGTAGTACGGCAGCATATCTGTCAACACTAGCGATTAACTCTCTTTCGGTTGCCAGCAATTGTACCATACCGGATATGGAAGTGGAGAGACTCTTTTCTTTATCTTCACTGCTGGCAACAACAAAGGATAACAGATTTATAGTGCACAACAACAACACCAATAACAAGGCAATTTTAAACTTCATATTCGTTGTGTTATTTTTTTTAACAGAAAAAAAAAATTTTTTTTTCAAACGTCGATTTTGTTAAAAAAAAAATTTTTTTTAAAATTTTCCAATAAAAATTTTTTTTATTTTTTTTATTTATTTTTTCCTTTTCGTTTCGTTTTGTTTCGTATTTTGTTGGTTTTTAGACGTGGTGTTGCACTCGCGCACTTTCTTAAACTAGTCAGGCATGGTGGTAGCTTTTCTGCACTTCCCTCTTTAAAAGCAAAAAGTTTTCCATTTTTTTGCTGTGCTATGCTGTGTGCGAAGAGCTCTGTTACGGTTTCAATTTGTATTTTCTGAACGGTGAAACAATTTTGTTTTTTTTTTTTGTTTTTTTTTTTATCAGTTTTTGTTGTTTATTTTTTTACTTTTAATTTCAATACAAAAAAATAAAACAAAAACAAAAAAACCACGTTGTATTGAAGTTTTATTTGTTTTATTGCAATTGTAGCTCTGCTACTGCTACTATTGTTGTGTTGTTGTTGTTGTTGTATTGTTTTATAAATATTTAGTTGGTATTTAAACATAAATCAAGGCAAAGTTGATTATCTAAACAAAATACACAAAAAAAAAAGAAAAGAAAAAAAATTTTTTTTTTTCAACTCGATAGCCACCAGCTGGAATTTTAGGGACACTTGATGGCATGAATAACTTCTTGACAGAAATTTTAAATACAAAAACAGTTCAATTAAAAACTCTCCATATGCCGGTAAGAGTGTGTACTTTTTATTTTTGTTGTTGTTTTTGTTTTCGTTTTTCTTTTATTTTTTTTTTCTGTCCACACTCAGATAACAATTATCATTTTTATCACTCACTTTATTTTGTTTTAATTTTGATTCAATTTTGTTTTTTTCTTCTTGTTTTTGTTTTTGTTGTTGTTATTGTTTTTCTTTTTTTTTATTATTTTAGTTGTTACTTCATACTCTAGTTTTAGTTGTAATTAAAAATTGAAGAAATAAAATTAAAAAACAAAAACAAACAAAAAAAAATCGAAATTATGGACATAGAAACCAGAGGCGGAGTTTAAAATTGAAAGCCACATAATAAAAACGTAATTATTTTTACGTAAATTTTATTTCAAATTATTTGTGTCAATGCCACAAACTAAAAAATGAAAGAAATGCAATCATTTGTTGTTGTTCTTTTTTATTTCACAAATTTTGATTTCAATTATGGAGGAAATCCAATTTCCAATTAAATTCACTTTTGAATTGAACTACCAATAAAGTTTCGTAACTGAACTGCATAAACCAAATCCATGTTGCCTTACAAATATTCTACGAGCGCCGTTAAATTATTGGAAAACTTTTTAATTTTTTTTTTTTCTTTTTTTTTTAGTTCACCTTAGTGACTTGTAGTTCACAACTGAAAGAAAAAAAGTTCATTATGGAACACCCAAGAAAGCATTATTTTTACTTAATAAATCCTGATTAGAAACTAAGCACTTTGGAATGCATAAACCAAATCCATGTTGCCTTACAAATATTCTACGAGCGGCGTAAAATTATGGGAAAACTTTTTAATTTTTTTTCTAGTTCACCTTAGTGACTTGTAGTTCATAACTGAAAGAAAAAAAAGTTCATTATGGAACACCCAAGAAAGCATTATTTTTACTTAATAAGTCTTGCTTAAGCACTTTGGAATGATAATTCAATTGTCATGAGAGCATGACTTGGTCAGCTAAAAACCAACATGAGTAGTCACTATTAACAAAGGTTCGTTCAGTGCTGGCAATAAATCAACACAGGCTAGGGGTTAAGTTTGATGGTGTCACCATACTTATTCTCGTGAGGATCTTACTTAAGTTATTAAGCCCAGCTAATAACTACAACATAACGACATACATCAGCTATACTTGTTAGTTACCAAGTTATCAAGTTAGTAAGGCTTGATTCAATAACGAACGAACACTGTTCATTGTTTAAAGCAACTCACTTTAGGTTAAACGGATTCACATCACACATAATTATACTCGATTCTCAATTACGCCATTAAGCCCATTGTGCTGTCACAATCTACTCAAAGAAATATATCATGATGTACAAGCTTTCAGCAAAGGTCCAAGCCAACTAGACTGTCTTATAAACTAGATAATGACAATGGCCTTCAAATCTGACTTCAAATAGTTCAGACAGGTCATACACTTTACCGCGAGAAGTAACCTATCCGATAGGCATGATTATCTAGTATGCTGTAGGAACTGAGAAAAAATTAACAGTTTCGACCTTCTTGAATTAAGAAATGGTCGCCATTAGGTTGTTGAGATAGATAATCTGTTGAAGCGTTAGCTATGCAAAGTCTACATAGAGGGTTGCCGGGTGTGGTACCCATTTAGATCAATTCGTCCGCAATGCAGTTTAAAGGTTTAATCTCAAATAATTCAGACCTTCGAATCACTCACCTATCCCAGAGAAATAGGCGGCATTCATGGATAACCTACCTACCTAAGTGACTTTATAGCAGCCTGATTATTAGAGTACCTCAAAATATTGACTTACTAGCCATGGTTTCCGATTGTTTACTTCGTTTATTCGTTTACTGTTCACATTTTTAAAAACTCCTACAATATCCATCCACTTTCCCTTTGAGTTCACAATTATTTTTAGTTAAGCATAGCTGAGTACGTTGAAGCACAATAGAGCTAGGTTCTAATCCTGACTGAAATGGTGTATGTACGTACGTATGTATGTACATACATTTATATCAACAAACTCTAATTCAAATTCAAGCTTCTGGAAGCTTATGTCGTACTTATTTTTTTTTACGGGGAGTTTCAATTATTTAGGTTTCACTGTTTGCTTTTCTCTACACGTTAAGGTAGAACTTTTTGATAATCTAGGTGACGATGACAAGTCTACCATAAAAAAAATTATTCTTAAGTAATATTAACTCTTCCACTTGACAGTTAACACTGATAACAGCGTTGAAAATTGAAGAATTTTGTTTTCATCTATTGACACATAGGTTTACCGGACTCTATGACATTATTTTTGAGGGTATTTAGTTAAAGAAGCTACTACTTTAGAGGGTTTAGATTTGTCGGAAGCAACATAGTACAACAAAGTATTTATAGAGCTATTAAGCTCTTAATTTTTGTAGTGTAACAGACCAGAGAGTCTCTGGTGGGAATCGAACCCACAACCCTTACGCTAAGAGTGTAGCACACGACCCACTAGACTATCAAGGCACCCAATCATGTTATAATGTAACGACAACTGTTTGTTTGCTCACAATGCTCAATGTTTAAGAGCTAATTTTGACAAGTAGAGACTAAGCTAGGCAATCTGCATAGAGACTTCGCACGCCTATTTGAGATGAACTTACATGAACTTAGTGACGATGGGTTCGTTGTGAGAAATCTGTGCTGGCCTACAGATCGCATGTGGCATAAGATACAATCCTGTATAGAAATTAGAAGCTAAACATAGCCTTTCCACATACTGACATATTATAAATGATAAGCTATGTTTAATCAAAAGTGACAGAGATAGCTTCATAATCCTGTTAAGTATGCCTTCTATGCAATTTAAGTTAAGTAGGCTGTGATATATAAATTATAAGTTCTGGCCATTAGACATTCACGTACACTGAACGATCTCTGTGGTGTATTTCAGCCAAAGATCGTGATTATACTGAAAGCTGAGCTTAGTGCTTAGAGGATGATAGAACTTAACTTAAAAGAAGCTCGTCGTTGCTAGTTTTATTGACATTGCTCCGGTACTGCTATATTTTTCAAAAAGCTAATTTTATCTGTCGGTTATAAGAACGAAAAGAAGTTAAAGTTGACTTTAAAGTTCACTTTAGCCAAAGTTATATTTAACTAAAACCAACTTTATCTTAAAAGTTAACTTTATTTTATCTGTAGGTTCTAATAACGAAAAGAAGTTAAAGGTGACTTTAAAGTTCACTTTAGCTAAAGTTTTCTTTAACTAAACACAGCTTTAACGCACAGCTTATAATAATGGCCCTTAGAATTTAAAGTTAAAATTTAGTTTAACCTGAAAAAATAAACTTAAAATTGTACAGCTCTGTTCATTAAACTAATTATTGTGCCTACAATAATAAAAAAGATCAATTTTAAAGCCAATTTTCCCATTTTACGAGAGTTAAGTTGTTTTTCTTCAATTATTGCTTATCTGCCAATAATTTTCTTGAAAAAACCAATTTGTATGTCTATTAAAGAAAGAATAAGAAGTCAAAACATATTGTGTATGCATAAATAGTAAATAATTAGTTTTCTTTTTAGGTCAGCCATAATTTTAGAAGCTAGGCAGATAAAATTAATGAAATATTATGCGTGACAACAAGTAATGGCTTTACAAATTAAGAAACCTTTCAATTATCAAAGCTTAGATTTAGGACAACAATTTATTACGAAATCTTTTCAAAAAGATTTACAAAACATTTTAAGAATGTAGGATTCACCATAACGATTGCATTACTTTAAATGACTGTAAATGTAATATTTTTACTGTTACATGGCCACAAACATAAATAATGCATATTTAGCATAATGAAATTATTGTTACTGAGTGCACGAGCGAATGGATTCATAATTGCTTTAAAGTTGAAATGCGGAAAATAAAACAAAAAAGAAAGATTACAACATAAAATAACAACAAAAGTAAAGAAAAACACAAACTGACAGCATATTGTGCTTACTTGCACACAGTGCGAGAGAAAAATGTGTTAATAAGCGTTAAATAGACAAAAAATTTCGATTGTAAACGTTAATGAAAGAAAAAAGAAAAACAACATTTTAGAGACGCATTTGTTATGCATTCTATTTGACAGTTCCAAAAAGCAACAACAAAATTCGGTTTTTTTTTTCTTTTAAAACGCATTTCAATAGCTGTTAAGAAAATTATAATTTCACAAGAATATTGATATTGTAACGTCGAATATGTAGGCAGAACATTCTCGTAGCCTTTTCGAACGTAAGGAATATTCCTATGCCAGTGAATGGTTTCTGCAGGCATTGCAGTTGCTAAATAATGAAGACGCTGAACATGTGAAAGCTAACGAATTGGTGGTGAATTATCCTTTTATAATGCCGAATGAAATCTTACATCATTTATCTTCGGCTTTATTCCATGCGGGTAATTATGGAATAAATTTTATAAACTTGGATTTAATATTTCTCCCCCTCTCTGACTCCTTGGCAGATAATTATAAAATGGCTAAAATGATTAACCAAGAACTCTTGTTTGCGGATCCCACAAATGCCGAGGCTTTAAATAATAAAGAATTCTTTGAGAACACTGTTATAGCAGAACGGCATCTCATGCATGTGCAACAAAAACCAGATAGTATAGCGACAACTAGAAACGATGAAGAGGACAGCAGTGAGGAACCTATGGTATATGTACTGTGCCAGCATCCAGCAGTATTGGCTAGAAAGATATTAAAATACCTAAGCTCACTAAGATTATATTAAAGAACTTCGGAGTCTTCAAAACAACGAAAATCGTGAACTTTGGAGATTGTCCCCTAGCAATATCGAATCAAACCAATGTAACATACAAGAACTGACTTCAAGAATTGCGTTATGTGGCAGCGAAATGCCAGCAGATCAGAGATCAGCAATAAATCACTTATTCGCTACTCATAAGTACTCATGAAATTTTGAGTATGAGTGAGTTAACAGCATAGAAATTTAACTACACTCTGATTCATTCATACTCACTACAATATTTATTTATAAGTATGACTACAATGAGTATGAGTACAACGTTGACATCAAACTCATTACCATTCGAAAAATGTTTGGTGCATAGGCCTACTAATTTCAAAAAAAAAATTAAAAATGATTCGAGTGCTTCAAAACATTAATCAAAATCTACAGTGTTAGTTATTGTTGCATTTACAACAAAAGAAAAAAGACACACAAGCAAAAAAAACAGAGCAGCAAACAGATCAAACACACAACCTTCTACTGAGTATTGTAGTGTTCGTGCTCGAATCATACTTATTTTGCGATTCTTGTATATGTTGAGTCATGGAGAGTAGAAATCAAAAACATCATGCGTAGTGTATGAGTATGAGTATGATGAGTACTTCAAACTTTGAATATGAATAGTATGAGTATGACATTAAAATAAGTATGAATGCATATAAGTATCAGTAATTATGAGTATGATTCGAATCTACCCATCTTTTCGAATACTCATTAGTGATCTCTGCAGCACACCTCCAACCGGGAATGCCATCTAAACAAGCCCACCAAATATCATAAGAAAAACAGTCAAAATCAGTCAAAAAATTATTAAAACTTTCAATCTTTTTATTTAAAATTTTTGGTTTTTGCACCACTTTTCTCCCATACTGTATTATAAATCAATATTTTAATAAATAATAAATAAAATCAAATACAAAAAATGCAAATAAGCACTCAAATGTTTATACATACAGAAACAATGCACATGCAGAAACAATTTTATTCTAATAAATTGAGAAAAATTGTTAACAATTTAAAGGCAATGAGAGTTGCAAACCAACCCTCTTAACAGCTACCGCACTGGATTGTTTAATTGATAATTGACTTGCAACATTTTATTGAGTTCTTCACGTAGACAACAGATCGCAATCGAAATTTTTAAAATGTCTTTCAGTTTCAATTCTTTTCCGCTTTTTTTTTTCTCAATTTTTTTTCGGGGTCTACAACAAGCAAAACTTATTAAATGATAATGATAATGATAATGAAGTAGAGAGTCGATATGATTTCTTTTCAATTTATTTTTACTCTTTTCCACTTTTGTTTTTAATTAATAACGTTTTTCCTTTTTTTTTTTTTGTGATAAAAATGAAATACAAAGTTTATCAGTTGGCAACAACTATTCCGTCTAGTAGAAGGAGAATGCATGCATTGCTCATATTTCAGTAGTACGTGATTAAAATGGGGTTCCGTTAATAATTTTCTTGGAATTTTTAGGTTATAATTTGAGAACTTCGTTTATTTTATAGAAAAAATTTCTATTGGGTTTAGTGGTAGTTGCCTACCCTTTCTTAAGAGGTTGCATTGCCTGAGAGTTTATAATTTGACATTGAATAACTAAAGCTATGTGCGGTGTAACGTGTAACGGACCAGGGACTGTGGTGGAAATCAAATCCACTAAGCTCAAGCTAGAAGACTTGCACACTTCTTACAAAAATACCAGGGCCTCCTGTTTGTTGTTGTTTCTGGTGTCATCTTTTGAAAAATAAACAATGACCTGTCAATCACTTCAATCATTCTTATCAATCATTCTTATCAATCATTATTATCAATCATTCTTATCAATCATTCTTATCAATCATACATACATACATAATTGGCCATTACAACACTTCAGTCAGGATTACGGCCTAGCTTATCACACCACTTATGTTGTGTGTGCTAATTTTATACATGAGTGGCGGGACCTACAGTTTAAAGTCGACTCCGAACGACAGATTTTTTTGAGAAACTTTTCATGGCAATTTTATTTCACTCTCAGAGCCTTTGCCAGAAATCTGCCGAGAGGAAGCCGCCGAAGAAATATTTTTTCGTATTTCGTTT
The DNA here is from genome assembly GCA_005959815.1 of Sarcophaga bullata. Lineage (NCBI taxonomy): Eukaryota > Metazoa > Arthropoda > Insecta > Diptera > Sarcophagidae > Sarcophaga > Sarcophaga bullata. The sequence goes on from QOCX01000538.1 coordinate 116,675, forward strand.
TTGATGTCTGACCGGGGATACGAACCCTGGCCTTTCGTCTAATAAGCCAACACACTACCTACTAGACTACGGCGACTTCAATTCTTATCTTCTTATCAATCATTCTTGTCTCTTGATCACTTCTTATTCATTTATCAATCATTCTTATCAATCATTCTTATCAATCATTCTTATCAATCATTCTTATCAATCATTCCTATCAATCATCATTCATCACAAATGTTTTTATTTTCCTTTTTTTTATTATTAAAACAACATTATTTGACTTTAATTACATGCACACACTTGCATACATATGTACAGAAGACAGCAAAATTTAATTTCAATTTAAACCATAACAATTGAAAGCATTTTGAGTAAACAGTTCACGTCTCGATAGATTATTTGAGAAAAATGAACGTGAACAAACAACCAGAAATGAGATGTGATCTGATGTGATGTCTTCTTAAGCATATTTTGGGACACACTTGTTCAAATAAAAACCTTTTTTTGAATTTGAATCTTTACTTCCAGCTTATGAGTTAATTCTAGTTTGAACAGTCCATTCAGTTCAATTTTTCAAGTGTATCAAACGACTAACTCTAGTTTTTTAATGTGTTCTTCGAAATATATTCATAAACTTGTAAAATGTTTCATAATTTTTATGGTCTTACCTAAAATCAAGGCTGATTATTCTGCCTCTGTAGTGGGTTTGGAAAATCTTATAAAATTAGAAAAAGATTACATACAAGCAGTTGAAAAATATATCAGTGATGTGATAAAAACTCAACAGGAAATTAAAAGGTAAACTGGAGCTACCTTTAAAGCTAGTCTAGTGTACACGTAAATTAATGAGCAATTGGAAAATATAGCATTTTGATCCTGATTGACAATACGTTCCACTTATCTACAATATTACAACTCGTTACTCAAGATTACAACCTATATTCGCCCACCACCCATGTTGTGTGTGCTAATTTTATACCTAGGCGGTGGGACCAACAGTTTAACGTCGACTACGAATGACAGATTTCTTAGAAAACTTTTCATGGCAATTTTATTTTATTCCCAGAGTTTTTACCATAAGACTGCTGAGAGGAAGTCGCCTAAGAAATATTTTTTTTCACATTTCGTTTTATTCCAGATGTCTGAGTCACGGCCTCACGTCTAATATGCCAACATAATATCTATTAGGCTACGGCAACTTCAAGCTGCCTTGTAGATCATACGCCGTCCTGCCAAGCCCAAGTCATCCTGGCATCCAGAACAACATTAAAACAGAAATTTAAATAAAGATCAAGCTTGGCGTACTTCAGGCTTCTGATTTAGATTGTCTGAGGGGGGAATAGTTTTGTTTTGTTGGTAGAGCATTTACCTACTTAAACACTCCATATGGCTCAAGGAATAAAAAGATTTTCTTTAAAACAGAAATAAATTATCAATACCTTGCGACACGGCCAATAAGGGTCTTATCAGGTCTTGATTCTGTTTCGTAGGAATAAGCTTAGCTGCCTTGGATCAAAGTTTACATTTTAATACCATTGTGTCTATTGTATCGCCCGTCTTAAGTTCCTGCCTGTGACATTTCAGCTAGATTGATGGCTTAAAATTTTACTCAAATAATCTAAGGCTGTGTCAATCATGTGTCAATCATTTAAGCTGCATTGGGTGTTTCTAAGATGGACTGTCGGCCGATAAAATGCAAATTGAGATTTCTGTATATTCAAGAGCCAGATTTCTCTTTTTCCTTTAGCATGGAGATAATCTCTTATCTTTCATCTGCTTCTCTCAGGGGAGAAATGTTAGCCTCATGCCTAGCTTAAGCTATTCATAATTTTTTTTTTCTTCAATTAGTTTCCTTTCCGAAGTTGAATTGCATCACGAACAAATCAAGAAGAACCCCGAAAAGTATTATGGCCAGCCAGCGAATGCCTATCAAATGATCCGAAGAATGGTGGTGGACTGGAAACATTATGAGGAACTGATTACAATGTCACCAGAATATATGGGTGGGTACTTAAACAATTCCCTTGTAATACAATACAAATATTGACCAGAAATCTTTAAAATTCTTTACAAAGTTTACAACCTGACCATTAACTATTTCAATACGAAGTATAGACCACCAGAAGAAGAAGATCTACTGGGAGCAGCTGCTGCTTTAAAACGTTTACAGTTCATATACGCATTAGAAACAGAGGATCTGGCTCAAGACAATATTTTGGAAGAGAATTTTAGTGAAAAAATGAAAGCTCATGATGCTTTCGTTTTGGCTCGTAGCCTTTTCGAACGCAAGGAATATTCCTATGCCAGTGAATGGTTTCTGCAGGCGTTACAGTTGCTAAATAATGAAGACGCTGAATATATGAAAGCTAACGAATTGGTGCTGAAATATCCGTTTATAACACACAATGAAGTCTTACATCATTTATCTTTGGCTTTATTCCATGCGGGTAATTATGGAATAAATTTTGTAAACTTGGATTTAATATTTCTCCCCCTCTCTGACCCCTTGGCAGATAATTATAAAATGGCTAAAATGGTTAACCAGGAACTATTGTTTGCGGATCCCACAAATGCCGAGGCCTTAAACAATAAAGAATTCTTTGAGAACACAGTTATAGCAGAACGACGTCTCAGGCATGTGCAACCAAAACCTAAGGTAGGATAAAAAAGTCCCCCGAACGCTTATTAACCTAGACTTTTAACAAACAAAAAAATATTTCACTTCAGAAATCCCGCTTGCAAGAACTCTATCGCCAGGTATGCAACGGTGAGTTGACACAAACCGCAAAGGAGCTGCGGAACTTACGCTGTCGCTATGCACATAACAATGTAGGCTTTTATATGATTGGTCCGTTGAAAATGGAGCAACTAAATCTGGATCCATTTGTGGCTGTTTACTATGAGGCAATCAATGATCATGAAATTGAACAAATAATTGCAGCAACAGAGCAGAGAGTCGAAAAATCTAAAGTGGGTGCGTACAAGACCTCTATTTATTCGGAACTGCGTACCAGTAAACATGCCTGGCTATGGAACGAATCCTATTTGGAAAACTTGCGTCAACGTATCGAAGATATTACAGCCTTAAGTACAGCATCCGAGGAACCATTGCAGGTGGTCAACTATGGCATGGGTGGTCATTATGCTCCACACTATGATTTTGCACCGGTTAGCACATCAAATAATCATACAATTTGTTTTACTTACTAAAATCTTGCTTTCAGTTTCCAGAACACGAATATGGTGACAAAGGCAATCGTCTCTTAACTGCTCTATTTTATGTAAGTACCTGATCTTTGAATACCCATACCTCGGTCTAGGATTCTCATTGCGCAGAATTTTACTCAATTTCTAGATGAACGATGTTGAAATGGGTGGCTCAACGGCATTTCCCTTTTTACGCGTGCTCGTACCTCCCATTAAACGTAGTCTATTGGTGTGGTACAATATGCATAACTCTACTGAAGTTGACTATCGTACCAAACATGCTGGTTGTCCTGTGCTTAAGGGCACCAAGTGGAGTAAGTTTAAATGGCAATCGAAAAGAATGTTCGAAATGCTTTACGAAAATAAATTTCTCTTTACAGTTGCCACCAAATGGCTGCATATAGCCAAACAGGAGTTAAAGTATCCTTGTGGCCTTCAACCGATTGGCGATAAATATAAGCATTATAATTATATTTACTGATGGCAATAATAATAAAAACAAGTTCCTTAGGCGAAAGTCAGAGGAATATTCATACTTTGTATTGCTTTTTTTTAAATTTTAAGAATTTATAGCAAAGGACGGGGTACAGTTGGAAAGAAAAGTTTGTTTGCACTTAAGAAATGAAGGCCAGTTGTCTTCTTATATTCTCATACATAATTAGCCATTACAACACTTTAATCAAGATTACAACCTATCTTCTCCCGCCACTCTTAACTTTATACATGAGTGATGGAGCCTACAGTTGAAAGTCGACTCCAAACGACATGGCAATTTTATATTACCCTCAGAGTTTCTTGCCAGAAAACTCCTAAGAAGAGTTGCTGAATAAAATATTTTTTCAAATTTCGTTTTGTTCGTGGTGTCTAAGCTTAGGTTTGAAGCGTGGCTATACGTCTAATAAGCCAACAGGCTTTTACCTATTACGGCAATGTGTGTTGTAGTGATCACACTTGTTTTACAGCATCCTTGTTAGACTAATGGCTTGTGTTATAAAATAAACTGCGAGTTCTGCATTTTTCTTTCATTGGTTTCCACACACATAACCATCCGATGACCTGGAAGGTTCTTTTTTTAAATGATGTACAGTCGATACAGGCAATCGGTTCCATGATTGACTATAGTTCTGCTGCTTACATTCTGTCCTTGTTTTAAGGTCATACTTTTATTATTCTTCCGCAGACGTTGTTGTCAAAGAACGAAAATAGGAATGGATTAAGCACACAACATCACAACACCAGCCTGCGCTAAGACCCTCACGTTAAGCATAATGTAAGCAGACAAAGCACCACCTGTAGTAGATCAGACTGAACTGAACGGTAACAAAAGTTTAGCTTAGTCACACATAGCGGAATGTTAAGTCTCTATAATTGGCTGTAGAACATGTGGTGTAAGCCTATAAAAGTTGAGTTACGATATGCAGTGTCATTATGTAGAATTTCAATTAATATTCGTAACGATAACGTTACTAATTTTTTCAGACTGCGCTCTCTAACTCCTCATCTATGCGTGATCATCTGTTAGAAGTGCACCATAGCGATTAGAGATTGATTTACTCTTATAACCCTTTGGAGCGGCAAGACCATAAATTGTGTGAAAATTATTCCGATTTTGAAAATCCAAGACGCAAACCAAAATTTTCTAAAGAGAATTTTTGACGTTAGAAAAGCCTTTTATTTACAAACTAATTACAGAAAAAGGCCTATTAAGCATTGGAAATGTGGTGACATTAATTGAGAAAATTAAGTCTGATTTTGAAAATTTGAAAATTGTTTTTCCAGAGTTTAAGGATAATTTTTTAAAAACTAAAAAATTCAAAGTGGAGAATTATGAGAAAGTTTATCGGTGCTATACGTGCAAAAATCGCGGATCTCGAAAAAGAAAGAAAATTAGGAAAAAAAAAGCATTTTGAAAAATTTTAATTTTCTTCAAGAGATGATCTTTTACGAATATTTGAAAGGACACACTCTAAAACCGTATGTATTATCGGTTTATCGCAAATAATTTTAGAATTCTAGCAGATGGATTCCGAAGCAAATTATTTTCATCAAAACGTTGCATTACCCTCGCCATAGTCCAATTGTAATTGCTTCCTAAACGACAGCACGTGGTTCATGTCCAAGCTAAGACATC